>QODF01000118.1:1242341-1302212 GCA_024372805.1 Oostethus manadensis | reverse complement strand
GGCTTATCCCTTCAGGGGTCGCCACAGCGAATCAATTGCCTCCATCTAACTCTGTCTTCTGTATCCTCTTCTCTTGCGCCAACTACCTTCATGTCCTCTTTCACTACATCCATAAACCTCCTCTTTGGTCTTCCTCTAGGCCTCCTGCCTGGCAATTCAAAACTCAGCATCCTTCTACCAATATATTCACTATCTCTCCTCTGGACATGTCCGAACCATCTCAGTCTGGCCTCTCTGACTTTATCTCCAAAACCTCTAACATGTGCTGTCCCTCTGATGTGCTCATTCCTGATCCTGTCCATCCTGGTCACACCCAAAGAGAACCTCAGCATCTTCATCTCTGCTACCTCCAGCTCTGCCTCCTGTCTTTTCCTTAGCGGCACTCTCTCTAAACCAAACAACATCGCTGGTCTCACCACAGTTTTGTACTCCTTTCCTTTCATTTCAGCTGAAACTCTTCTATCACATATCACACCCGACACTTTTCTCCACCCATTCCAGCCTGCCTGCACACGCTTTTTTATAATAAATAACTGCTATATTATTACTATATATAATACTAAACAAAACAAAAAGTAAAAAAGATATAGTGTGTCAAAAGTATGGATTGTATTATTATTACTGACATATTATTTAATAATAATTATATCATTTTGTATTCTTAATTATAGTACTTTATTATAAACCTATTATAAGTTTAACCACACAGTATCAGTCACTATTAAGTGGCTAATAAATGTAAAAAATGCCTCCAAACTTTTGAACTGTACAATATATGTACATTATGTAATGGTTGCAATTACATACTAAAATAACGCTTGCATATATCATCAGTGAATTCTTTTCCTGTGCCGTCACTTCTGTGCCGTGAAGGAATAAGAGTTTACCTTGTAGCCATTTTAAAGAGTTTTCCGTCTTTAGTGCTGGTCCTTGCCCCAAACTCTTGTAAATAACTGGCTCGTTCCCTTGGAAGTTGCTGACCGTGCCCGTGTACAATTCACCATCTGAAACACGGACAGAAAAAAAAACTTGTAAAATGGATCGTTTTATAATTCGTCGTAATCCATTAGAAAGAAATGATATGGTAGTAGTAGAGAGTAAAGTGGCGGATTAGCTGAGTCATTTCTTCCAGTTAGAGGCAGTAAATTATTATACTCTGATAGCCGAAAACACAATAGCTGAATGATGATTCATTACTGAATCAAAATGTTTCAACAGCAGACAACAGTACAAAGAATAAGTGCTTTTTGGTACACACCAACAATGATGGCGGTGGATTTATACTCGGGATTAAAAGGGCAGCGGCTGCGCCCGTCCTCCATCACCACCTCGCCGGCGTCATCCTTCGCCATGGTGAATGTTGATGTGTTCTGCAGCAGCAAACAGCAAACGACTTAGGGTGTGTGTGTGTGTGTGTGTGTGTGTGTGGTGTCATGCGAATAACAATAACCTCAGTGCCCTCAAGCAGACAGCAAATACTCTCTGGGAGTGTGGACAGCAAAGGTTATAATTTGCAACACATATGGTCTTAATTGTGAGAAAATGGGTCTTCAGTACCTTCATTTAGTAACGGCAGGGCCCAAATATTACACAAACAAGCATTCATAATGGAACTAATTCCCAAGACGGGAGAGCACTCCAGTCCTGTAGGTGGCAGTAATGCACATTAGCAAAAAGTAGCCCCCACTACAGCTGCACCTGTTGAATCTGGTGGGTTAGGGCGCACCATGGCCCCAATGCAAGTGGACTTTAATGGTAAAAAGTACAAACCAGTGGAAAAAGGTTAACCAGATATGCACTACTTGATAGTGAGCAATAATTGGAAAGAGGCTGTTAAAAAAATTAAGAATGATTTGGAGTGCATGAGAAAGTGGAAAGGAAAACAGCTCTCTTAAGTAGTTTTATTAAGTATCAAGTTCTTAGCCAGCGTTAGCACATTAATAGAAGTGTAAAACTATCAGTTTCACACCAACAACTGAGTAGCCCAACCAGCAATTTAAAGCACAAGCAGAGGTAGATAGTTGCGGAATGCTGATCACTAAAATACAGATACTGTCATTTTATGGAGTTAATGATCCGGAGGTTGCCTACAGCCACAGCTGTTAATGCAAATATGTTTGCCGTGGCGCGCTAAATAGAGACCCTGGTGGTTATTTGCGCTTGCAGACCATGCACCCTGCGACTACGGAGACTGTGCGCTTAACTGAATCGAGGCACTAATTGGAACGCTTAAACTATGTAAAAATATGTGTGTTATATTCTGCTTATTCATAGCCATAAAATAAACACAAAGCTAACAGATCTCTCAAAAGAGTAAACACTTGCTGAAAGATCTATGGAGACTCTTTGTGGAGTGGCCATCTGCCTCGAGCAGCTTGCAGTCATCCCAAGGCAACCAGGTCTCTGACATTCGCCGTCTAATTGACAGAGTTCAGTGTCCTAGCCGTCTGTCCAAAAGCATTACTACATGTTTAACTGTGGGCTATAAAAATAAACATCCACTGTTATGCGCCTGACACAGCGTCCTGCACTGTGTCAACACATGACGAGCCCGGTTCACCCCATCCCCCGCTTCAAGTGCTGCCAAGTCCCGTTCAACAAGGCGTCCCGTGTTGTTAGTATTGTTTCACTTTGACGTCAAGAGCGGGCGGAAAAGTTGGACGTTAATGTCACCCCGCTGCTAGCTACCATCTCCCGACGTGCTTCTCTGCTAGATAAACACATCTACTACTGCTGGAAACTGCACACACTCACATCTTGCACCACCACTGTTGGCTTGTCAGGCTAAATTGCCTCAGCAGGGTTGTGTCATGCTCCAATGGCAACAGAAAACTAGATATTCTCCAAAGTTGAAGAAAACGTTGCAAGTGAGCTGTTCCCCTAGGTAGAAGATCAATAAGTATAGTTTTTTCCCCAATTTTTAACACAGCAGCGCGCTCCTGTTTAATAAATAAAAAAGGTATGATTGAGTGCACCTTATCGCACTTGTGCATTATGGATTATAAACACGCCTTGCTTGCTTGCGACCGTTGCAAAAGACTACAAGTAAAGCAAAACACGTTGGCTTTGACAAGGCCTATGCACACGGGTACAACTACTTTTGGACTATTGATGCTGAAAATCTATTGATGATAGTATATTAAGATTTACAATTTATTTTTCTGATTTTTTTTAGGTGAATGTATCAAGTGTTTTGCTTTTTAATTGGCTCTTTATGCCACTCGTAGAAAGCTACCACTGATGGCAACTGGCAAATATGTGATGATAACCATAGACACAGGGACATAACTGCACAACAGTGGAAATGGTTAAACGTACATGGGTTTTTTTAAAAAATGTTTTTGCTTAAGCAATATGTACTAAAATGTTAGATATATTACTAAAAATAGACCAAAAAAATGCTGGCCAAAATACTTGAAAAATAAAGTCAAAACTTTATATTATTATAAATTATTTGTTGGGCCGCTTGGTGGCTGAGTGGTTAGCACATTGGCCACACAGTCAGGAGATCTGGAAGATGTGGGTTCAAATCTCCGTTGGGCATCTCTGTGTGGAGTTTGCATGTTCTCCCCGTGCGTGTGTGGGTTTTCTCCGGGTACTCCGGTTTCCTCCCACATTCCAAAAACATGCATGTTAGGTTAATTGGCGACTCTAAATTGTCCATTGGTATGAATGTGAGTGTTAATGTTTGTTTGTCTATATGTGCCCTGCGATTGTCTGGCGACCAGTCCAGGGTGTACCCCGCTTCTCTCCCAAAGTCTGCTGGGATAGGCTCCAGCATCCCCGTGACCCTAATGAGGATAAGCGGTATAGAAAATGAATGAATGAATGAAATTATTTGTTCTTATTTTAAGTAATCTCAGATTTTAGTACTGTAAAAAAAAAATTTGTTGTGCAAAATCAAGTATTTTCGACCTAAACTCTACATATTTTATCTTGATTAGATTTAATTCTTGTTGCGGTAAATACAAGTAATTAAAAAGTTATAAAAATTATATATAAAAAAAGAAGAAGTTAAAAAACAGTACACACAAGCAAAACAAGGCAACCACAAAGATCAACGTGCGCCGACAGTAACGTTACTAAAACATATTACAGCAATACCTATAAAACACCACTAGGTGACAGTATCGCTTTTCAACATACAAACCTCCATGGGTGAGTCGTTTTACTTGATTTTTTATGTTGTTAAGATGTTAAAATCACCAGTATAACTTTTTTCTCAATTTATTAAAGGAGCTGCAAGACTTACGATGTAGCTGCAAATGGGACTGAAGGCGTAGGTGCCGCACACGTACAGGTGAGTGCTGTTCAGCCTCAGCAGGATTTTGATGTAATTGAAGCAGTCGGTCTAGACGAGGGAGAAACAAGAACATTCAATTGTTATTTTTCCTCAAAATGCTTGTAGAGGAACATCACTGCAGAAGCAAAAACAAAGCTTTCAGCGAGGGGGGTGGGTGGGGCTCCCTGTCTTCATCCAGCTGTTGCCTGCTGAGCCGAGTGGCTAATACGCAGCAGACGTGTGCACTGCAGCATGCAGATTAGCAGGGTCTTGTCGCCTGAGGATACAACAGCTGGCGTGACAACAGCGGAACACATAGAAGGGGAAAAAGACAGAGAATTCCCCCTGAACACCTGATGATTGTCTATTTGGATGTGGTGCTGGTGCTGCAAACATGTACTTTCTAGTATTATTTCCACCTCAAGATGCGTGAATGTGACACCACAGAGCAACGGTGCATTCCAAGGAGAACTTGCAGTACCACAGATTACCTGAAGAGGCAACAGTGAGAAAATGTTCTTGCCTGATAGTCAGCTATGTGCACCACTAGAGCCTATGTTCCCAAAGTGGGGTGCGCCAATTGGGATAGGGGGTACGTGAATACAAATGAACACTCACAATTACGAGTGCACCTGAACGCCTCATGGGAGCGGAGAGAAGACAAAGCGTGACGTTGTTCATTGCTCTGTGTGCATTACATGGACAAATAAGTAGGTTTGATGAGTATTTTGTGCATTAAGAGTATTTCTGCTCAAAGATTGCATTCATATTCGTGTTCCAGTCCCCAAACCTGTCACTGTGAACGTGGACTCCCCCGAAAATAAGGCTTTATCATTGGTTTAGTGTGTGTATTTTTGTACTTGTGATACTGCTTTGTCACAATTGTAAACTTTCCCCTTTAATTTGGTTAAATGAATATGCAGAGTTAAACCATATGCATAACTTAAACCAACCGAATCTATTCAAACAGAGGAATGCCAACATTAGACTGGAATACAAGATATGTAGGATGTTCATTTAAGTATTTATTGGTGATCAAAATGTGAACATGCAAAATACACATTTTAACACAGAATTATTATAAAATGATTGAACCAATTCATTATGTTCTATATTTCAATTAACATTTAAATGAAGTGAATTACGATTAAAAAAGGGTTAAGTGTGCACGAGCAAGGGGGTATGTGGCTCAGGTGAAATGTCTAAAGGGGTACGCAACTGTATAAAGTTTGAGAACCACTGTAATACAGTATGCAAGGCAGGCAAACATTTTCATTATTAATATCCATGCAATATTCAACATCCCACCTTTTTCTTCTAACCTTTTAGTATATAATGTGCAAATATATAACATAAAAGGTCAGACTTTTGACATCTGCGCGCATTATATATGTTCTTGGTGTTTGTAGTTTTAGGATTTAACAAAAAATCCTTAATATTTTAAAGGTTTAAAGGTTATGTAACTTTTAACTTTTCATGTATAAATAAACATCTGCGACATTTTTATTAATTGCCATAAACATAGGAACGTTAATCATCAATCTAGAGCAGCTGGTTTTCTTTTGTTTTGTGCATACTGTATATAAAAAAAGGACCTAACCCTCCAGTTGATGGTAAAATGTGTGCATCTCACCTCAAGGTCCTTTCCTTTGAAGCTGCACTCCTCTCTCTTTCCAAGAGGAGTTGCCCAAGTCAGCTGAAGGCAAAAGAGTAAGACAATATAATCATTAGCAACACCAATACACGATGTAGTTGTACTGTACTGTATATCTTATACAAAATTATTATTTTGCAGGGCTATACAATGGAACCTTTAGTTTTACCAAATATTATAACAAATAAAATACTTTTTTGGCCTTTTGTGTGAGTATCAGTGATGGCAAGTATTAAGTGTGATGCCAACCATAGAACAGATTGTATTGCAATGGAGGAAAGTGTCCTGGCTTTTTAAGTGCGTGACTTATTTTTACACGTCTTTGATAGTTCCGAAAAAATGGCTTAGGGCTTTTTGTCCTATGTTTTTTTCCCAAGTAATAAGAAATCAGAATCAGAATGGCCTTTACACGTCACTTACACAAGCAAACTTCCATACATCCATCCGTCCATACATATACACCGTACAACAACAAACAACAAGAAGAGAGGGGAGGCTAATAATAATAATAATTATTATTTATTATTATTATAAGGCAAATAACTATTGCACATAATGGGACACATCTATTCCACCTACAAAGCCCATTATTACCTCTAAAAGCTGCGGTTTTATATACATGCTGTGACCATGTAGTAACAGACACATTCATAAAAACATGTAGTACTTACATTATTTTGCCACATTTGGTCATTCTAAGCATTACTGGAACTTCCTTAGCAACATAGAAACAAAAGCTACACCTAGTGTTATCTTTTCAAAACTCAAAAACACAACAGCAGCGGTGGCAGCTTCACTGTGAAGCCTTATGGTGCTGGCCTGAGGCACTGAGAGCTTGACGCTGACACACCAGATGCAAGTGTTTGGTGCGCCTTGTCGTTAGCCAGCTCGTAGCTAGCCGGTATGGTTTGACGAGGTGTCACTACACCAAATACGTAGTTCTTTGGCCTAACATTGTTGCTGTAGCTTGGTTAATATGCAAGACACATTACATGTAAATTGAGCATTATTGGCCGTTTTTATAGTTTTTTTTAAAGGCTTTGTGGGCAAAATACTGTAGGTGTGTCCCATTACGTGCACTCTTAGCTGTGTCTTTTTAGCTGTTTTTATATTTTTAAAACACACAGAAAACACATAAGTATTGTGGATGATTGCCCCCAAAATTCCCCCAAAAGTGCAGTTTTCCTTCAAGGATGTTAATATAATTGTTTTTAAACATCAGCTCTTGTTGACTTCTTTTTACACTTGTATGGCAAATTAGAATTATACCTAAAGAAGAATTATACCTAATTATACTAAAAACATTGTCTGTACAGTTGTTACATGTCTTTGGGTGGTGACAGTCTGACTTTTGAACAGATTAATTGTAATTCATATATCATTTTTAAAAAAGGCCTAAATTTGACTTCCACATTTGTATGACCATTTAGAAGGGTGCTACTAAATTGCACGCACGTGTTGTGACAGTGACAGTTTGACCCTGGAACAGATGAATGTCATGGCCATAAAATTGCATGGGGGAAGAAAATCTTCCATTTTGTTTGAATGTAATAGCCAAACTCACGTTCTTCTGCAGTTTGGTCCTGCTGATATCAGACAGGCTGAGGGCAAACAGTGCCTCCCTGGCCCCCACATAGAGCATGTCATCCTCCTGGCTGAGCAGCAGAGAGGTGTAATTGAAGACGCCCTCGGCTGAGAACCTCTTGGCCGATCTCTCCTTTGCATCTGGAGGACACACGTGCATGCAACGCTGTGTTATTACAAAGGTGACAGATTGATGCATGGTTTGGTGTTGTGAGCGCTGCAAACGCGCACACGCGGCCATTTAACCAAGGTGATATATTGTTAGAAGTGATAATTCTGACGTGTCGTAACAAGCAGGTGTTTATGGCGCTTTAGGAGTCTGTTTTTGGAAAGGCAACATTGTTCCTGTTTGTGTTGCTCCAACAGTCAGTCGGCCTGACATGGCGCACAGTCAAAAATTCCTATGTTTGCCAAGATTTCCTGTAACAAATCCAACTAATGGCAGCTAATGCAGCATTCTTCAGTCAGCAATGTGGGATTGGCTTGGAACTGTCGGATTAACATGTCCTCTGCCCACACTTGACTCTGTAAAAAGCACCTTAATACACTCCATCACATACATAGAAGATACTTTGTACACTGCAAGGTAGTTTAAAAGCCCCCTGTCTTCATTCAAACACTCTGCAAACGAGCACCCTCCCTCTTGCATCAATTGGCAGTCATGATGAGCTACTGACTGAACATGCACATGGATGCTTAGCATAAAAAAAGTGTCTCATCCCACACTCATAACAACATAAAAAGGCAAGTGAGGCTCCAGAAAAGTCCTGGAAAGTGATTTGTCCAACATTTCAAACAGCTGGAAAGTATGGAAATCACAAGAGTGCCTGTGGAAATATAAAAGGAATCATTCATTCATTCATTCATTTTCTGTACCGCTTATCCTCATTAGGGTCACGGGGATGCTGGAGCCTATCCCAGCTAGCTTTGGGCGAGAGGCGGGGTACACCCTGGACTGGTCGCCAGTCAATCACAGGGCTAAAAGGAATCAATAATTTTTAAAAAGTATACAAATGTAGTCCTGTTTTTTCTGTATTGTCTTTGCTTTTTCTGTATTGTCTTTGTTTTTTCCATTGGCTTTTTCTCATTGCATTTACCAGATGGCTCAAGCTGCAAACGACAAAGAGCAACATGTGATCAGGTATGGACTGAAAGTTTGAGCCTTTGGGTAAATGCAAAAAAAAAGCACATGAAAAAGACAAAGACAAAACAGGGAAATCAACGACAAAATGGAAAAAACAAAGAGGACGAGGCGTTTTTTGGAAAAAGCCATTATTGGAGAGAGACTTCTTTCTGACGTGTGAAGACTCATTAGTCGTCCCTCTCAATATCACGGTTTAAATATTGCTCCCTTGGTCTGTCGTATTTTTTCACAAATTAATAAATGATGGTTGTTTTGTGGTTGACAATGGCTACTATTAGTAAAAAAATATTGAAAGACAACAGTAGATGCAGTATTCTGGCCACTAGGCGTCAGTAATGAGTCTGCAATGGCATGTCCGACATGATAGAGTGAAAAGAAGTTCTCAACCTGACTCTGTTTGTCCGTCTTTCCCACTCCGTTTAAAACCCTTCTTATGATTAGCATGCAGTAAATTAATTGAAGGCTAACCAGTTAACTTGCTAGCTTGCAAATGGATTAAACCCAGGACCGTTTCTGCAGTGTTCCCGTAACGTGCGCATTACAGTTGAGCAATGTGGGATAAACACACATTGAGTGTAAAGATGACTGTAGGGGTGTAATTTCATGTCTACAGGGCTTTAATATTGGTAAGATTGTATTTAGAAAGTCTTAAACATGGTTACAATGCCAATTACAAAAAATGAGGTACATTTTAGTCATATTAAGTCTTACTTAGCTGATATTTACTTATAATAATCAAGGAATTGCAGGAATAAACATGCGCACTTTTTGAGTTTAAATAATGATTTGGAGTGCATTTGAAAGTGGAAAGGAAAACTGTAGCTATCTTTGGCCACATGGTCATGTATAAACCAACATTTTAAAGTGCATGCAGAGCTAGATCAAACTACTCATGATATGTCAAATGAAGCTACTGCCACCTAGTGGAGTTAATAAAAACAACATCACAGCTGTGAATGACAATATCTTTGACTTTGTGCTCATGACAGAGCCTGGCATTTATTATTTTTGTAGACCACACGCCGGGCGACTATAAGAAACTTGGCGTTTAAATGAATAAAAGGGCTGTGTTGCCCCACATAGCAGAGAAACGGAAAAAGCTTTTTTTTTTTTTAAACAGCGCCCTCTGCTGGATCCCACTGGCAAATGTCATCAACTATCGTCTTATTTTCTCAGTCAACTCGACCAAAAGAAATGTTTACATTCTTACCAACCCCCTCCCCAAAATAGTTTGTAAATGTTTATATTTTGTGTCTCATTCCAAATACAGTCAAACTCACAATACTCCCTAAGACAAAATGCTGGAGGTCACAGTCTCCATTTGCTTGTCCAAATAAGATTACTTGTCCAGAAATACTAATATTTGCTGCAGTTAAACTTTTTTACAGGAGTTCTCGCTTGTAAATCCACCCACATAAATTTGAAGATAAGAGAAGACACCAGCTGTTTGTCTTCTTGGGCCGCTCAAGTGTAAATACATGTTTACAACACACAACTTCAAACTTCCACAGTATGAATATGCTTCATGTAACACTGAAAGCACTTCTGCAAAATCTGCTCAGCTTCCTCTCAAGAGACAGACAGGAGAGATCCAGCTGCACCAAGCTCATCTTGTCCATACAAATCAAATCTTAGGGCTTTTCCAACAGCAAGAGGAGCTCCCACTCGGATGAAAATCCTGCAACATCTGGAGTCAATGCAGAGAAAGACTGGCATTAAAATCTTAGCCGGGGATGCGCTAAAAAATGCTTCCTATTGGTTAGATTGGAACGGGGAAAAAAAAAATCCTAAAAATAAGTTTAAAACTTCTAAAATGGGATTGATGCAAACTTTAAGTATTATGTTATTTTTTACTAAGAGAGAAATATGACAATATAAAGTAAACTGCCACGCCCTGTCAAAAAGACCATAAACCCACAAAAGAAACTCTGGAAGATTATAAATCAAAACCTACAAGGAGTAAAGACTGCTGTGGTGTGTGATCCAGTGTTGTGCGATGCCATTGATTTAATTTCTGATTCGATACTGGATAAAATTCAGGCTGGTATCGGCGATACCAATTCAATACTACGTGCAAATTTCAAGGATTTGGTGCAACAGAAGTCACTGTTTTCTCAACCAAATGATTCGGTGTGGAAGATTAAGAAGAAGGATGGCAAGAACTTTGGTATGGAAGTTTGTAGACAACTTGTTGCCATGTCTGTTCCAAGGTGCGTGTGGGTGGAGTGGTGAGACATTGCAGAGAGCGGCTTCACTAACCCCTTATAAAAATAAATTTTGGATGGAACTTTTACCTACATCAATGAGTACATTTATTCATTGCACAATAAACTACGCCTTTCTATGACTACATTACAAATGTATGCAGCATCCTACTTCACTTCATACTTCCATGCAGACAACAATTTCGAAAATGTTTACCAGTAATGTATTTAGTTGTAATTTCATATATTGCAGCTACATTGTTGTAGTTTAGTCCCGTGTATTGAGTCAAGTAATGTGATTTTGATCATTTCTTACTTCATTTTTCACTTTTTAATGTTTGCTTCAGCATTTGTTTTTGAGCTGTTTGCAAATACCGCTGCTCGGCCCCAAAAATCCCTTATAGGTCGGTCTCTAATTAAAACCCTGCGATACATCACGGCGTCAGACAATAGCATTACAACGAGAGGAGGTCATGAAAGTTGAACTCTCAAAGTAAGTGGAGAAATGGGCCTTTTAAAGTGGGTAACCATGGTAACGTTGAGAGCTTGCTGTTACATCCCCTTTGGTTGAGGTTGACCCACATAATCAATAACTGTGTCTTTAAGAGGTCATTTGCGGTTTGCTTGTATGCTTGTAGCATATGTGCACCCCCCCCAGAGCCCTCTTATTATCAACAGTAGCATGTTGAATTATCCACAAGTGGACCAATGTAAGGGCTACAGGAAATGACAAAAAATATAGAGCTGGTGCTCGCCCTTTCTTTATTACAAGCTTTTAGACTATGCATTTGCATTTTTGAAGTCAGAGCTGGCTCACCATGTCTGTTCTAGTTCTTCCACACCAAACCCATCTATGCATGCCTATATTGGCCTCGCAAAAGTATTTCACTACACCTGTTGTTTGCTCAACTTGTTCATGCGGTTTTGAATTTGAAAAACATATAAAATGTAAACATCGCTAAAGCCTAACCTGGACCTGAAAGGGTTAACTCAGCTCATACGCTGCCAATACAAGCCTCATGCCGTGATGGCAAGCAAAAATGGTGATATACTCGTAAAGCCAAATATTTCTGAGGTGGTACTTGGAACCATTGCTTTATATAATTGAGTGGACCTGCCAAGACGCCTCTCATGTTCCGATAAAGACAATGATTGGCTACTTTCTTCATGAACAAATGCATATTTGGAGCAGTGATTTTAAGAGTAAACTGCACATCGCATTCTTTGCTTACACTTTAAAGTGCTTCTATCGTCACCTCATTGAATTGCCAAGCTCTGGTTGCCATGGTAACCCCATTTGTATATGCCTCATATGTCCTCATCTCTCCGTCAACAGCGTCCTTAATGCCATATTTCTTTGACATTCTTTCACACAGGACGACTTCCCGTGCGTATACAGGTTTAGGGCTTCACCTCTGACTCCTCTCTGCCTCGCTGTGATAAGGCGTCGCCTGTTAGGCGAGCGCAGGCACGTCTGTTTTGTCTTGTGACTGAGGGAATTATACTGGTTGCATGTCGGAATGAGTCGCTCGCATACCGCTAAAGCCTATGGATTGTGACAACCACTGCAGTGCATGCCAACCAGACTGGCACCCAAAGACACACTAATGACAGAGTTGTGCATTACATGTGTGTCGGCTAGATAGGTATGCACTGACTTCATCTTCTTTTGTGTTTTTACTGGTAAACATTCTCCATTTAAGCATCATCATGTACACATTCCATTTGACTCCACTTGACTGATCCCTGCTCAGGCTGCTGCCCCCGCGACCCGACCTCGGATAAGCGGAAGAAAATGGATGGACCTTTATGTTGCTTTTGAATGCTACTACTGCACTACTACTACTGTGGATGTTGCCATGATGTGTTTCTTCTTGGCTCACTGTAATGTCCAACAAGCCAATGTGAGCAACACAACACTGTAAAATACTGTAATCATATTTTCAATGCATGGGCTCTGTCTGCTACACAACATTCTTATAGGTGGCAAATATACAGTATGTACTGTAAATAGATTGATAAGAAAACTTTCTCAGTTTTGCCAAAAGGTATTTTGTCTGAGCAAAGCAGTTCATTGAATTACAAGTAGCATAGAATATGGTGGATGGTGCTGCAATGCTGCTTCTTTCCCCCAGTGGGAACCAAACAAGGCCGGAGCTCAGAGCCTAGAGGGAAGGTGACGTAATTGTAGCGCCCCAAATGAATGCTTTGCTAAGAAGCAATGCCTTATCGGAAAAAATGTGGGTTTTTTTTCATTTTTAAGTTGTATTGGCACATGTCTGTAGATTTCCCAGGTATACCTTTTGAGTTTTAATTTGCAGTGCCATGAGTTCATTGTTGTTTGTAAGATGACACCATGACAGTTATATTGCTGTAGCAATAGCAGTAGTAGTTCTGAAGTAAAAGAGATGTCACAAAGTTAGAACTTTGTTTATTTTTTTACATATTAGCCGCACCCCTGCATAACCCGTAGTGTTCAAAGTTTAAGAAAAAAGAGGCGGCTTATACACACGACTTTAACAATATGCAAATAAATTACAATTTCTATACAATCAAAAACTACTTCAAAATAACTACAAAACTACCGATATTAAAATAAATATATCTATGTAAAAAGTAATTAATACAAAAAATACTATTTATACAACTTGTTTATAGTTTCTATAATATGGGTAAATGTGTATTAAATATCTATTGTATCAGCAAGTACATATAATAAAATATATAACAAATAATCTTATTTATAACATATACACTGTATTTTTATGACTGTATTTGCCCTGTGACTTTCCCCATGCAGCATTAACTAAATCGGTGACATATTTACAATCAGGCCTCGTAGGAGCCTTTATAAGTGCCCCGCCCTCCGTACTATTCAACAATACAAAACATCTGGAGTATGATGCAGCCGCATGTGTCTGCATGTGTTGATTCCTTAGTGTGTGCAAAATGGGCTAGAACATGACACACGAAGCGCACACAAACACGCTCAGCTGTAACGTTAATGAAGACGTATCCACAAATGTACTTAATGCTGCAAAAATGTGTCCGTTTGCATAAAGATGTTGTTTTTCTGCAACTACTTCCCATTTAGACATATGTTTCATTTTATTATATGCTGCATTTTCAAGAAAGCTACACCATTTGTGTTGAAGTCCATGCAAAGCAAAGGTACTACTTAAGATTTAGCCTCCAGAGTTCTTTATCAGCACTCTACAGGTCATAACTCTTTGCTAATCTTCTTGAACCCTTCAGGGATTATAGCCATGTGTGCGAGGAAGAATCATCTTCAACAATATAGCCAGCCATTGGAG
The DNA here is from genome assembly GCA_024372805.1 of Oostethus manadensis. NCBI lineage: Eukaryota > Metazoa > Chordata > Actinopteri > Syngnathiformes > Syngnathidae > Oostethus > Oostethus manadensis. The sequence continues at coordinate 1,288,030 of QODF01000118.1, read as the reverse complement.
CTTAAGTCAAAGGTCAGGTGACTTTCTTTTATCATTACTCTGCCCGTTGATGTTGACTTTCATGCATCATTTTTCACTATTCAAGCCGAGATGCTTGAGTTAGCCGGGGTCAGAAATCATATGCGTGGTTTAAGTCAGTAAACAGATGCGAGCATCCATCTACGCAGGAAGCCAATTAAATGCACTCGTATCATCAGACCTGCGTCCGCATGTTCTGGAAACGCGGGTGAAGAGAGGGGCTGAGCTGTCAACTGACCACCACCTGGTGATGAGTTGGATTAGACGGTGGGGAAGGATGCCGGACAGACCCGGTAGACCCAAACGCGTAGTGAGGGTATGCTGGGAACGTCTGGCAGAATCTCCTGTTCGTCGAGTTTTCAACTCTCATCTCCGGCAGAGCTTCGCCTGCATTTCCAGGGAGGACCGGGATATTGAGTCCGAATGGGCCGTATTCCGTTCCTCCATTGCTGAGGCAGCCAGTCGTAGTTGCGGCCGAAAGGTGGTCAGTGCTAGTCGTGGTTGACACCGGGGGTTAGGGCTGCTGTCAAGCTGAAGAAGGAGTCCTATCAAGCATGGATGGCTTGCGGGACTCCCGAAGCAGCTGACAGGTACCGGCAGGCCCAGCGGCATGCGGCTGCGGCGGTTGTCAAGGCAAAAACTCGGGTGTGGGAGGAGTTCGGTGAGGCTATGGAGCACGACTTTCGGTCGGTCTCGAAGAGGTTCTGGCAAACCGTCCGACACCTCAGAAAGGGGAAGCAGCCCCCAGTTCACACTGTTTACAGTGCGGACGGGGGCTTGGTGACCTCGACTGTGGATATAGTTGGTCGGTGGACGGAATACTTTCAGGCCCTTCTCAATCCCACTGACATACCTTCCGTAGAGGAAGCGGAGTCTGAGGATACGTACGTGGACAGTTCTATCACCGTGGCTGAGGTAATTGGGGTAGTTAGACACAAGGCTCCAGGGGTAGATGAGTTCCGTCCTGAATTCCTCAAGGCTCTGGATGATGGGGTTGGTTGACACGCCTCTACAACATTGCATGGAAGTCGGGGACAGTACCTCTGGACTGGCAGACCGGGGTGGTGGTCCTCATTTTTAAAAGAGGTGACCGGAGGGTGTGTTCCAACTATAAGGGGATCACACTCCTCAGCCTCCCTGGGAAAGTCTACTCCAGGGTGTTGGAGAAAAGGGTACGACCGTTAGTCGGACTTCGGTTACAGGAGCTGCAATGTGGTTTTCGTGCAGGTCGCGCAACACTGGACCAGCTCTACACCCTTGCAAGGGTACTGGAGGGTATGTGGGAGTTTGCTTAACCGGTCTACATGTGCTTTGTAGACTTGGAAAAGGCATTCGACCGTGTCTCTCATGGTGTCCTGTGGGGGTTGCTGTGGGAGTACGGAATTGGTGGCCCGCTACTACGTGCCATTCGGTCCTTGTACAATCGAAGCAGGAGCCTGGTTCGCATTGGAAGCAGTAAGTCGAGCTCGTTTCCGGTGAATGTTGGCCTCCGCCAAGGCTGCCCTTTGTCACTAATTCTGTTCATAATCTTCATGGACAGAATTTCTAGGCGCAGTCAAGGCGTTGAGGGAGTCCAGCTTGGTGACCTTAAGATCTAGTCTCTGCTATTTTCAGACGATGTGGTCCTTATGGCCTCATCAGGCTGTGACCTTCAGCGTTTACTGGAGCGGTTTGCAGCTGAGTGTGAAGCTTCTGGGATGAGACTCAGCACCTCCAAATCCGAGGCCATGGTTCTCAGTCGGAAACGGGTGGACTGTACCCTCCGGGTTGGGAGTGAGGTCTTGCCTCAGGTGGAGGAGTTCAAGTATCTCGGGTTCTTGTTCACGAGTGAGAGACGGTTGGAGTGTGAGGTCGACAGATGGATCGGTGCAGCATCCGCAGTAATGCGGTCGCTGTACCGGATCGTTGTGGTGAAGAGAGAGCTGAGCCGGAAGGCAGAGCTCTCTGTTTACCGATCAATCTACGTTCCCACTCTCACCTATGGTCATGAGTTATGGATCATAACCAAAAGAACGAGATCGCGGATACAAGCGGCGGAAATGAGTTTCCTCCGTAGGGTGGCTGGACTCACCCTAAGAGATAGGGTGAGGAGCTCGGCCATCTGGGAGGAGCTCAGAGTAGAGCCGCTGCTCCTTACATCGAGAGGTTGGGAGTTGAGGTGGCATCTAGTCCGGATGCCTCCCGGGCGCCTCCCTGGTGAGGTGTTTCGGGCATGCCCAGCCGGGAGAAGGCCCAGGGAAAGACCTATGACACGCTGGAGGGACTATGTCTCACAGCTGGCCTGGGAACGCCTGGTGTCCTCCCGGTGGAGCTGGAAGATGTCGCTGGAGACCGGGAAGTCTGGACATTCCTACTGAAACTGCTGCCCCCGCGACCCGGACACGGATAAGCGGAAGAAAATGGAATGGTTACCATTAATAACTGGCAGGAGGAGTGAACATTCATTATATTACATGTAAATAGGATGTTCATGTGCTCACGTGTAAGTGCGGTATACAGGAGGTTTGACTTTATGAATTATTTCAAGTCTTTCTGTTCATTTATTTAATGCGGGATGGCAGTCTTCATGAATGACTGGCGGGAGAAGCAACTGCATGAAGGAGACGATACATATTCTGTGTGTGTGCATGTGCTAATGCATGAGCAAAGGAGTGCGCACACAATGGGCCTTGACTTTAGGGATTGTTTTGAGTCTTTCTGTTTACAATGCAAGTTGGCAGCTATTGTTAATAACTGGGAGCAGGATTCATTACATGACACGTACCTAGCATGTGCACCTACATATACTGTAGTTTTGTGAGTGCACAGCCCGTGCTTGAACAAGTGTTTATTTCTATTGTGCAAAGCGGCGGTGACCCTTTTTAAGGACATTTTCTTGTCAGAGCACATGCTGCTGATGCTGGCCACAATACGGGTGAACCACAATATGATTTAACAAACAAACAAATATTTTCAGTTAGTGTCTCTCCACTCTGCAGGACTAAAGTAGTCATGTTTTCAGCCGTGCTCAGGTTCATAAGGGAAAAGGCCCCCCAGCTGAGTTAATAGGATGCACTGTGTCACTAAGGCAGTATATGTATTTAGTTAGACGGCAGGAAGTTAGTGGTGGCGGCGGTGTGGCTGAACGCTAAAAGCTTCCAGCTGTTTGAGGAGCGCGTGCAGAAAACCATCAGCATGCGACGTTAAAACCAGCGACGCCTGACCGCTGCTCACGCTGCTTACTTTGTGAGATACTGCATAACTCATCAGGAGCGTCTCTAAATACACACACAATAAAGATAGTGGGTCTGTATGCTGTGTTAGCACTTTGACCTTATAATCACATGGCTGCTTCCAGGGAGTGCATTTAGCAAGAAGCTCGAGCCATCTTTAGGAATTTGCAACCCACTAAAACAGTGGCTGTTGAGCTGTCACTCACGTATGCCGCTAATACGCGGCCATAACTATAGGGACGTTGGCCGTTGTGCCAACTGGAAGAGAAAACGATCGATTCCGCTTAGCAGCTATAATAGCTGCCAGTCCTTTAGGAAGACTTTATATTTTAGATCCTAACTTTTTCTACAGAAAAAGTAAGAATGCGGTGGTCACTTTTAGATTATCTAAACCAAAGAAAAAAACAACCATCTATTATTGGTGACAGAGCATACTAATAGAATGAATGATACTTTTTGCTTGTTTTTATTTTATTTTTACAAATGTTTCAATTTTCTTCTTGTACCTTTTTTCTTGTGATGTTACGTCTTTATTTTTTATAATATTTTCACCTTCTTATAGCAATATTATAACTTTTTCACAAAAATTTTAACTTTGTTTTGTTTGTCATGTATTACAACTTTTTTTAAATTAAATATTTCACTCTTTAACATTTCAACTTTATGCTATTTTCCTCTCAATATTATGATTTTGATCTCCTAGTGCAATATTTCATATAATATTACTGCTCTTTTTTACATGTTGGATGTTGTTTTTTCGTATTAAATATACGAGAAAGACTGAAATAATCCACAAATTAAAGCCGCAGTATACTCGCGCATGCACAGCCCACAGTATAAAACAATCAGTATAATACAGTCAAAGCCACACTTGCTCATGTAGTGTGCAGGTTTGACATAGTCAAAGTTTATTGATGATGATAACCACCACCTTGCACCATAGAAATAAACAGCCACTGTAAATAAAGCTTCAGAGTCAGGAATGTTGCAGTAATACAGTGCTATATAATGAAGTGATGGCAAAAGTAAATGGGCTGAAACGTGTGGAGCAGTGAGTGTGAACCTGCGGGCGACAGGGGAAGGAGTGGAAATTGTGAGTGCGCCAAAACTGCTCTGATGCCCCGTGCTTATGCTGCACGGCATCTGAGGGTTGTTATGATTTGCTGAGGTGTTTTAACCAGCACTCGTCCATTCGTTTCCTTATCTGGTGAACTCCAAAGCAATTGTAATTAGTCACATGGAAAACATGAATAAAAAAAGTGACGTGAGGACCGTTTTTATAGCCGGCCTGTAATGTTAACAGCAAACTGTAATTCACTTTTGATGCAGGAGATTTGAGGAAGCTGTCACTGCTGATTCCTGCTAAATCCCTAAATTCTTGACAAACTGCTTGTGTATGCTGAATGCTAATGAGCGCTGCATCCCTGTGGAAAAAAAGATCAGTGTATCCGTCTCATCGCTGTCTTGTGTGTCATAAAATAAAATGTCTTGTTGGGAGATGTTCCCTTCAGCACTGCCCAGACTTCATAAATCATACATTTGGATCAGTCTGCTGAATAAAAAACTTCAATTCAATGCACTGCACCACAGGGATGCCCTAAAATGACTCGCATTAACCTCACATTCCTGTCTGTCCATCTTAATTAAGAACTACAAGGTCATTCCTCGCGCCTCTTTACAAATCAAGCGCTTGCTGTTGAAATGTTTTAGGACTGAACTTTTCTCAAAGATCCCCGGAGCGTGCAAGTCACGAGGCCATTAAAACGCCTGAACCAGACGTACCGCAGTTATGTCCCCATTGTTGCGAGCATTGTTGGCGTCGTACGCGAGCACTTGTGAGTGTCACCTCTGCTGGAGGCCTGCAACTGCCTTTCTTTGCAGGATCAGTAGGCGTGTCCTTGCGGGGTTTTTTTTTTAGGTGGCATCCGAGCATGACTAAAAACTCACTAATATTTGGCCTGTACTCCTTAACACCATCACCAAAAACCTTCCTACCTCCTTGCCTCAAGCAGTCGCACGCTGCCAAGGTCATTGGATCAGCATGCATGAGAGAAAACGCATAATATGCGTCAAACCTAAGGCAGGGAAAGACTGTATACTATGGAATCACAGGAGTGCCAAAATTGAAAAGAAATACATGTGGGACTAAATAAATAAAGAAAAAACAGCAAATATGTACCTTTATAATTTTGCATCAATTTTCTTACTACAGAAAAGCAAAAATACAACATTACTGACTTTTTATGGAGTATTTTGCGTTACTACACATGGTTTTTATAATTAAGAACTGGAAGGGCTGCGATTGACTGGCGACCAGTCCAGGGTGTACCCCGCCTCTCGCCCAAAGTCAGCTGGGATAGGCTCCAGCATTCCCGCGACCCTAATGAGGACAAGCGGTATAGAAAATAAATGGATGAATAAATGAATGAATAACTGGAAGGAGCGATCACATTAATTATAAGGCAAATACTGTACATTGTGAGTTATTCTGTTTATTTTTATTACGCGCAATGATGGTAATCAATAATAACTGATTATGTGATACAGTATGTGCATCAGTGAGAGTACTGTGGGCTTTGTGGATTATATTGAGCTGTTCTTTTTACTTTCGTTATGCAGTTTGCTGTTATGGTTAATAAATGGCGGGAGACGCGATCATACAACTTATATGAAACATCTACATTAGAAAAGCATGTACTAGCATGTGAGCAAGGATACAGTGGGCTTTGACTTTGTTTAGATTCTTTCTATTCCATTCTAAAATGCAAGGTTATCAGTGATAATTGGTGGGAGGAGCAATCATATTTATCGATGACGCCTCTATGTTCGGAACTGGGGTGTCACGAGGTATGATACACAAGATTGGGTCTATTGGGACAAGATTTTAATCACTGCTGTTAAGAAAAGTAAGACAAATGAACGAAAAAAATGACAAGATATTGCAATCTACTAATTTAATTTCTACTACGTTACACTCTTCTGCACTCTGTGTGTATGCTACCGGCCCCGTCTCCACCCATTGGGACTGTGTGGGACTGTAATAGACTGTACGGCTGACAAAAGGGCTCACTCTGTCCATGTTGTTGTTCTATGGAACAAGTACGGCAAGGTTCTGAAACCCGTGCACAGAGTGAACCTCTTCGTGCTTGTTTGAAGGCGGGAGACGAGGTAAGCAGACATGCATGCACGTGGCATTATTTTGAGGACGAGTGCGCATGAGACAGCTTTTTCCTGAATGAGAAATCTTCTCATGTTTTAGTCTCACAAAATTTTGTGACACCCTTAACAGGAACATGTGCATACCCTGGGCTTTGACTTTGTGAATGATTTAATCTCTTTTTACTAACTTCCATTATGTAAGTTTATCATTTTTAACTGGTAGGAGGAGTATATTACCTATCAAGTACAGTATACAACTGCCTACTTTAGACTTGGAAATACTACGGATGTGGCCCGTCTGCCTTGAGTTTGGCACCCTGAGCTTTAGGTGGACAACTCTAAGAGAAGCAACGAGCTGTAAAAAACAAAACATAATTTGAACATTCCACATGAAATCGTATCCAGTTCAATATGGATGGAGAGAAAGTGTGTAAAATATGTAAATATACAGTAAGCGTGTCTTTCCAAGGAAGCGGAGTTTGTGAACTCAAGTCGCGACCTCCTTCTGAAAGCATCTCAGGTTGAAGACATGAACTACTCTTTCTCGATCTGGGCGAAAAAACAACATAAGCGTCTCCTCGGTATAAAGACGCCAGCATCGCTCGAGAGGTGTTTGTGATAACTCACAGCGATACATTCCGCATGCTGAACTTTACTGCTTGGGGTCCTGTGATCCTTTGTGCTGCCTCTGTGCACAAGAGCCGTAATGAATAACAGACCAGCTCTCCCACCACAGCCACCACATTAAAAAAGTCCTCTCAGTGCACATGAGAGATTAGTCTGCTCATTAGGAGGGAAGGAAGGAGAAAGGGAGAGAATGGAGGAAGGAGAAACAGGGAATAAAGACGCTCTTCCAGGAAGAAAGGCCACTTTTTGAGGGAAAGGTCCACTCCCCCCCCCCTTTTTTTTGCAGACAATTAGGACCACAGCGAAGGTTTACAGGGGTAACATGTTTTACACGGGCTGGCTTATTTACGACATGCTATGGAATTGTTTCGGCTTAGTGTAACCCATTTAGTTGTTGGAGAAAGACGTTTAATGGCTTAAATCAGAAAAAGGGCGTTTTATAGTATGAACAATGGCAGTCTGTCACGTGACTTACAGCTAGTTTTTTTAAAAAGAGGAGGGACTTTAAATGAAGGTAATGTGATGACATACCCCGACCAGTCCAGGGTGTATCCCGCCTCCCGCTCAAAGTCAGCTGGGATAGGCTCCAGCATACCCGCGACCCTTATGAGGATAAGCGGTACAGAAAATGGATAGATGATGACATACCCCTTCATCATGCTAGAAAGAAAAATTATATGCTCAAAGTTACAGCATCTATGTGCATGAGGAACGATGTTTGTTCTTCACAAAACCCGGAGGCAACCATTTGAGCATCTCTTCTCGCAAAGGTAGAGCAAAAAAGTAAGGGAAATGATACAATTCCATGTTTGGTGTCAATAAACAGGCTGTAGGGACAAAAATTACCGTAAGAACTTAATCAAAAAGTCATAACAAGGCACCTTCAGGAATTCGATTTTGGATATTGACAGTTAATGGTCGCTAAACTCAATGCATCTCAATTTATTCCCATTGCTTCCGAGAATAACCACTCAATCAAGTTCTAATAAAGAGGTCCACATCTCTATGACAAAATGTGGCCGATGGACAACTAAAAGATGTGGGACGCAACAATAAACATCAGTAATTAAATTAAATACAACCTCCAACAAGTCTTAATAAATAGTCCCAGTTTAGTGTCATTCTATAAGTAAGTGAGAGCATGAAACTGTAAAAAACAGACTGATTGAATGTAACTTTGAACAAGTACAGACACTAACGTCCGCACTCCTCTCCGATAGAAGTGGCTGTACTGCAGATTAGTGGTTGATTATTTGTTTATGTGGCAATTCCTCGAGTTGTTTTTGTGGAATCCTGCATTCAAACAAACCAGAAAGTTGCATGACAACCTAACGTCAAGAAAATATAAAATCTTTTACACCAAAAATAGGACTATCTTTTTATACAGTAGTCGCATTGAGCTTGGCATTGGCGTGAGTGCAAGACGGCCAAACGGATGCATTGAAGAACACAAAGCACACTGACTGTGAGCAATCACACGGAGTGCAAAAGCGCTGTCTAATCACCCTCCCACCACACACAATTATGATTGCATGCATCTCAGGGTTGTTGTTTGGCAAAGTGAGCATGTGTGCCCACCTGCGGCCTGAAAGCACTTATTTCATGACCCCCCCACACTTCCCCTCTCCCCACTCGCCACCCGCACATCACATAGGAATTCACTCATGCAAATGAAGGCTTCAAGCCCACATTCATCGCAGATGTCCGTGCCTTGATGAGGGCCGCTAGCTCATCAGAAGCCTTCTCACGAGGGCATGATCGTTTCAGAGGATCTAATAGTGGAGTGCACTACTTGGCTGTGACCAGCAGAGGCGCTGTTGATTCCGTATTAGCTAATTTGCTGTACAAAGAATAGGAAGTGGCTATAGCACATTTGGCCAGCATTGTTCTGATCAATACAACACTGGTGTGGAAACAGGAATTCGCTCACATCCAATGAAAAATACTTGAAACAACCTCTGAGCCTCCTCCTAGTTAGATGAGCCTACCCAATGTATATGCTCACCCCTTCATGGCGGACAGCTGTGTAAAAAAAGCAGGCTTCACCACACATCTTAAAATAAAGCCTGTAGCTATGCTCACTATCCATCAGTTATGTAACTATGAAACCATATACATGTGTAAACACCTCATGATATTAACACACATTTGATTATTATCATTTTGAAATGAATGGATGGACTTTGTGTTGTTTTACCAACAACATTACTTTGACGGAAGTAAAAGTTCCAAGCAGAAATTGGGTTATACTACGATTGCATGATTCATTGTAAATGGGTGTTGACAACAGAAAAATAAAACTCCACAAATGTACTTCAAAATTCACAGAACAAATACATTTAGCAGGAAAGATTAAGTGTCATTTTGATTTTTGAAATATGTTTTATTACTTAATATAATTACTAAATAGTAAAAATCCAAAAATAATAGTGAATGAAAATATACATTTAAAAAATGTTAAAAAAAACAAACAAAACTAAGAATATATATTTTTATGGGCTACATAAAACAGGCAGGGTAAATGTGGTCCCGGGCCTTGAGTTTGACAGCATACAGTGGAACCTCAGTGAGCGTTGAAAATTGAATCCAAAATTTGGATTTGCGTATATATTCCTGTCAGCGCAGAATATGATGCGTGTCTGTTGTGTGAGTGCAATGTACGTAAAATGGCATAACATGACACTTACAAAAACAACCTCCATTGTTAATAAAGGTTTCATGTTGTGCATGATGTGTTGAAATTTCGTCATTCATTCTCCAAAGATTGCTTTGAGCAAATTTGGAGAGACGGCGTTATAACAAGTGACCATTGGTACTTACTATATGGGAAACTGATGCGTGGCGTCACATCCTCATCTGTGGTCATCACTGATTGGAGACAGAGGACTGATAGGAGAGTGGTTGCCAGAAGGCAGCGTGCGTCTTCCGCTGAAGTCCACATGGTTATGGTATCCTCACAGCAACAAACACAGCAAAAAGAGTGCTTATTTTAAGATTCCTTGGAATTCATGAAGCTCCTCTTGTGACTCCGCTCAGGTTTCTATCCTCACTCGCATCTTCCTGCAGGCAGTGGAGCAAAAGGGGGGTGGTGGTAGAGATGAACGTGCCCTTGACTCGATCCTTGTATTCCCAGAGGTCTTCACACACGGTTAGCAGACTCTTCGCAGAAAGATGCAGGAATCCGTTCTGAAATAAAACCTGCTTGTTTTTTTTATCTTCTGCTCATGCTGCTGGTGGATGTGATTGGCACTAAGCTCCGAGCTCCGCTGGTCATCTGTGGAGAAGAGAACAGAAAGAAAAGGCTCTCTTTAAGTCTGATCCAAGAACATGGAAAATGAAAACCCTGCTAGAACAACAGATCAGGCTTTAGGCGTGACAACTACAAAAAGAGAATATTTGCCTTGAGATTTCCTGCAAACGATTTTAAGAGATGGGAGGCTTTGCCAACAAAAATGGGGCTGTGCCTTGTATTCGTCACACTGACGACAAAAACAAATGCCTTAATCAAAACGAGCATTCATGTGGCAGCAAAGTCACAAACTTTTTGTTTACAGCAAAGCCCTATGGAGGGATCTGTGTAACTGTTTGAAATGACGCTGTCATTAGTGACCAGACAAATATCATATGGGAGGTTGGCCTGAACTTTGTAGTAATGATGAGGATTAAATGACAGAACAGCGAGTCCAAGGACAACTCTGTAATTTGTATCAAAGAGACACAATGAAACCATCTGCTCTGTCAAGTTTTATTGGCTTAAGTCGGGCTGAAAAATGCGCTGTGCCTGTAGCCTACTTTCACAACACTCCTTTGGCCAAATAATCTTAACATCTCACTACCGTAAATGTCCGGGATGTTTATTTACCTAAACCACAAAAGCGTTAATTAAAAGCAGGCGCTAATTGGAGGGAAGCTGTTTATCCCTGGCCACTTCGTGCTTTGAATTTTGAAGCTTCACTCTACCACCGTCTTTCAAAATTACATTAAATAACAAAGCATGCCGTTTTGTGGTTGACTACGGTCTAGTATTTGTCAAAACATTTTACATATTTTTTCCTAAATTAAGCATTTTCAAGCATACAAATGGCTAAATAAACCGAAATAGAAATAAAAGGCATTCAAAAGACGCATTCAAAGACTTTGATATGTAGTAATGCTACTTTAATGCAGAGCTTCTAAAATAGCGGAGAGGGTGGTGTCAACTGTCAGGATGGTGTGAAAGGCAGGGAGAAATTGCATTATTAGCGCAGACCTGCCAACATGTATGACTTTGCTGTACTCAACAAGCAATTTGACTTTAGACTGCGCTTCTATGCTTCACTGCTCTCCAATTTTGTTGCATTTTGCTGGTTTGTGTCCAGTCCAAATTACTTCTGTCCCCCAGCAGGGGCATGACAGAAAATAATGGAGAACCACTGCTGTGATGTTAGGTCAGACGCACACACACCAGACTTGATAACAGAACAACAGGCTTTTTATTGCAAGTTTGAATTATCTCACAACAGGCCCAATAATCCCTAATAAAATACATAATAAAAACCCGGGCTAGTGTTGCAACCATAACCCGCACCCACCCTTGATGTCATTTACTGTCCGTTCCTCACTCAACTCCCATGGAGAACACATGTCTACTATATTGGGTAATATGAGTGTAATGGTGACTATAGGGGTATTATTTAATGCCTAGAGGGCTCTAATGATGTTAAAAACAGTATTTATAGGGTCAGACACAAGTTTTCTACGCTCTAACCACAGAACTATTCTATTTATAAATAAGGAATTTTACTTTGGGAAAATTCACTTATCACAGTTGGGTCTGGAACCAATTAACTGTGATAAACAAGGGATTACTGTAAATTAGTTTTTTACCTTTATTAATGATTTGTGGTGCATGAGAAATCGCAGCTGCATATTAAACTACATGAAGAGGTAGATAAAGCTGCTGGATGCTGACCCCTTGTGATACTTCATTCATTCATTCATTTTCTATACCGCTTATCCTCATAAATGCAGCTAATGCGATCTTGTGTAGTTCATAAAAAACAGAGGTTGCTTACAGCCACAGCTGGAACCAATGTTATTTTGACTCTGACAGACGTGTTGACTGGAGCATTTACTGTATTTATTTGTTTAGAGAACTGCAAAAATTATTTATGAGTACAACTGCTGTCTGAGAGGTTTGCTCCTTTTTTAACATCAATGTCTATCTTTGGCCAATCAGAAGCCTGGAATAGCAAAATCAGTTGACTTGGTCACATATTCACCAGTACGTGCTTGTTGTTTAATGAGATCATAGATTGGAGATAACTAATGGTGTTTGGGTGTTTTTTTTCTATTGAGAGTGGGTGTATTATCTGGGTATTATCTGTATTATTATCCTTGTGTATACTGCATGTCAGCATTTACATGCATGGACCAGGTACACACAAACTACATTAAAACTACTTAAAAAGCAGCATAAAAGTAATGCATTTGTCTGCTTAAAAAAAAAATATATACACACACACACACGCACACACAAGCAGAAAACAACTGTGATGGTGGATTGATGTCCCACACAGGCGCCTATGTTTGGAGAGTAAACAGGAAGAGCACATGGCGTCTCTGGACGAGCGCTTTTATCAACGCAAATGCTGCCCCAAGAGCTCATTCAGAGGCTTTAGGGTAGGTAATAAATCCATCCATGGTGCAAGAATGGATGGGCAACCATAAATGGCCTTTGGTTGTCTGCTGTCAAGGGGCCCCTGATAGCAGACTTCTAGCAGGCAGACACACCAGGCAGAGTTACATTGCCAAATGGTTGCGTGAGACTTGTTCTTTTTAGGCTTTAAGAAGTTCAGCTTGGTACTATTCCATTGCATAAAGATGTGAAAGGTACCAAAAATGTAGCTGCACCATATCTACTTTTAGGGGGTACCAACTGCTGTGGTGTGGTACACACTGGAGTATGTTTTACAGGAAAACAATGATTATATTTATACTCATGTCAACTGGGCCCCTGAAAACGGAGTATATGCTTCGTTGAATGCCTGACATAGAAAAGTACATATTTACATAAAATACCATAAGATTAAAAGTTAAAAGTGTATACCAGTGGTATCCAGTCAGCATCTATGGTTTGTGTTTTCGGTGACACAGCATACATATTGTTAGTATAAACTTTTTCTTTTCTTTCTTTCTTCTTGTACAGTTTTTTCTCTTAAGCGTATATCTTTTTTCCCATAATAGTTTGACTGTATTATTGTAATATTAGAGCTTTTTCACAAATTCAATTTCCAAAAATTGCAACTTTCTTCTCATATTACAACTCTTTTCCCTTTCATTTTTCAATTGTATGCTATTATATTACGTGTTAACATTTCTTTCTTATTCTTAACACAAGGCTTCACATTGGACACCTCTGGTCTACACTGTCAACACATGTTGACTGTTTTATGGAAAATCTATGAGGATGTATATAAAACCACAAATCATACAATCCAACTGTTGAAATTCTTACGGACCCTGACTGTATAACGGTACACTCCCTGACTGGTGGACTTATTCCCCATGTTCCAGTAGCACATAATCACTCAAAATGAGACTTGAGGTTTTAATGTTTAATGAAAAGTCCGGCTTTCTGGGAGGATTCCTTGCACTTTGATGGATTAGACCACATTTTAAGTATTTTCATTGGAGATAATCCATAAGGAAATGTGTCAAAACATTTGTCCTCACTTTCTGCAAAGTCAGTGAGTTGCTTAAGCTCGACAAAAAATGACACTAACTGGCATGAGCATACGATTAAGGGTATGATTGGAAAGCATCTGCGCTCACTTGGACTAAATGGAACTGTGCAAAAAAAGGCTTTTTAGACCATTACGAAATGAAAATGGCAAGGATTTGGTGGAATCCAATTTATGCAATGACCCATGAATGTGATGCCAGGAATGCTTATGTAAGAAATGAGGCACAAAAAGACACATGAATACACAACAAATGTGACATTTTTACTGCACTTTTTGTTGTTGTTGCCATTCTAAGAAACTTCATCTGCAGGTAATTTATATTTAACTGCATGAGGGACACTCGCCTATGTTTAGTGTGGTTTATCACTTTCCACACACAGGAAATTGAAAAAAAAACATGCTGCATTGAATACATCAGCTAATAAACAGTACACGCTAACAAACAACAACAACACTGGAGGAGAACGAGGGTTTGATTATTACTTTGTCGATTCGTCTGAAGCTTGTTGTCTTCGTTATTCGAGTAATTGGTTAGGACCAAATCAATATACAGCGAACACAAACAGTTAGTAGTTTGTGGTCCGCAACATATAAGAAAAGAGAAAAAATGTCAATCACTGTTTTCCTAAGTCAAAGCTGATGTGTGTAAATATCTTGCTTTGGTTAAAACAGAGAGATGACAGGTCTGCTTTCTTAGACGACTGAGGAAATTAAAAAAATCTTCACGTTTGAGAGGTTGAAATTAGTGAATATATACATTTTTAAATTAAAAAACAATTAAACAAATACAGTAATGCCTGGTTTATGGTGTTTAATTTGTTCCAGAAAAGAGACTAAGTGAATTTCTGCAGAAAAATTGTAGGGTTCTTTCTTTATAAATGGAATATTTTCATAGTTATGTCATTCTAAATATGTTTTTTTTTTACATTATTAAAGGCAGTAAGTCACCTTTACATTGGTATTACCCAATGTAGAAAATATAATCAGAGAAAATAAGCCATTTAAGACAGTTAACCTTGTAGAAGAGCAGAATTGATGGCGGACAGGAAGTGATGAGGTTCAGCTTGTTGTGGGCTACACCCGAAACAGTAACCTGTGTTATTAATATGATTATTTGTATTGTGATTGCTATGAGATCATTTAAACTTGCAATAAAAGCCAGTTTATCAAGTCTGGAGCTCACCAAACAATTACTGACACCTAGTGACCAATTTAGAATACTACATTCACAAGTTGGTGGTCTTATGGCTTATATTTGTTATATATGTCCTTGAAAATGCTTAATCTAAACAAAAAATATGTGCAATTTGACTAATGGTAGGCCGTACTACATACCACAAAACAGCATCATTTATTCATTAATTAATTTGAGAAAAAATGTATTCATCGATTAATTGTTGCTGATGTAGTTTGCTAAAATAAGTCTACATAAGGCGACACATTTTATCCAAGAGGAGACTAAGGACAGAGAGAAAACGGGCCACTGCAGAAAATTAGAGACTAAATGCAGTCTCGTCATAGTGAGCTAAAGTTTGCATATGCGTTTATTTTCATTATTCCTAACTGTGTAGATTAAAATATTATAATCATCAGCACCCAACCGTCCCATATGGTACCGACTCAGCACGCCTGGAACCTTTGTCGCACCAATGGTACGCATGAGGCTAAGATGTTAAAGTAGAGCCCATCTGGCTCATCCTGGCTCCTTGTCTCCATGAAGTGGGGGGATCTGGCGCCATATTGCGTACGGCTACAGATTCATTAACCTTTACAACCTCTCCTGGAGCCTCCGTATTAATACCAACATCTGTTAGGAGCAAGAAAAGACCTGACAGGTTCATTGGATGATAGACTGGAGTCCGGGTCAGGATGAGTTCACCATCTCGGTAACAGTGTATGCTTAACATTTGCCTAGCTTTGTATAAGTAACTCACTGATGTAGTAACTCGTCTTGTCTCGCATTCCGTCTTTGGCTTCTGCTGTGTAAATAATAAAAAAGGTAGTGAAAATAGTCATTTTATTGTTATTTTACCCAGATTGACTGCAAATCTACAAAAAAAAACAACATTACTCTTTAGGCTTCAGCAAGCGTTATTGAAGGCATTATGTCGCGAACAAAAAGCTCAGTGGGTGAGTGACAAGACGGAGGCGTCATGCTGTGTCTGTCTTTATAACTCACACTTAACAACAGCCTGCTATGGGGGGGTGGGGGGTTTGGGGGGGGTTATTTAAAAATGAGCTTGTACATCTCCCTAACATTTGTATCAAATTTATGGAAAAACTAATTTCTTCATGAAAACACATTGCAAATTAGATTATAAAATGCAAGCTAGCTAAGGGATTATTAAATCTTCACAGCAGGAAATTGACTGACATGTCAACATGAGCCAAATCAATCATACTGTGCATAACAAAAACACAGAGGCAGAGAGTACTCTCAATGTCAGTGCAGGACTGCCAACATGTACACATTTATTATCCTCATCATGCAATGTGACTCTTGAGTACGCTTGTATACTTCACAGCCCTCCCTGTTGTTGCATTTTCCTGGTCTCAGTTTCGAGTTCAGTCTGTACAGTACAAAATATGATCCGTTTCGCAATTGTTTTTGAAATTGGGGGGGCGTGTCCCCTGGGGGGGGCATGACAGACAATAACAGAAAACCACTAGACTGTGGTTACCTGTGTGTTGGTTTCATTCCATCGGGAAGTGCGTTAACAGAATTGGCCAATAAAAACTGAATCTACTGTTAAACTGTGTGTCTCGTGGATATTGACTTATTGTGAATGAAACGTTTGTGTGGTGAAATATTTCCCCAGCAGACCGCTCATTCAAATGTCCTCAGAAACACTAACCAGCCATTGCTGAAGTTAATTCACACAAACACTTCCCCGAGCATAAGTGTGAGCTCACGTACAGCAATGCATGTGCGTGTGTGCCAAAGCTGGGTTTTAGGTCCTGTACCCGAGCGTTTAAGACTTGCGTGAAATAAAGACGACTGCAAGAGGCACCTGGCTAGCCATTTCACTTAGCAACAGTCAAAATGCATTTCCAACACACCATACTTCCAAAGTAATAGCAGCGCACATCCGGTAATGCTGGTAATAAAATTGTTTTTAAACTTTTCAAAAATAGCTTACATTAATAAAACGACTGCAATTGCATCTGCAACTACATATTCTTTAACCACAGGTGCGGGTACGGTAGTTTGTTGAAGATTCATTAGCAATGAAAATAACTTGCATCAAAATGAAAATATACAGAATTTAGGGGAAAATTAAAAGGGCCGGGCCATTAGCTGGTATTCAGTTTGATGGTATTGTTCTCCTTTTTAAAAAAGATACAGAATTTCAGTTGATTTGTCTTATCTTACCATCAGAATCTCATACCGACCTAAAACTATGCTCCTCATACATCCAAACAAACAAACAAACAAGCAAGCACTTTGGCAACAGAGGCAAGGAAAAACCTCTCAAACTCAAAACGGAGTGGATGTTTTACACTCAATGGACCAACATCCATTAATCCATCTACAACGCCAACGGAGTTAATGGCTTAGTAACACGGTAAAAAGGGTTTCTTATCCGCTTGGGAAAAGGACAGGTGAGAATACGAAGACAAGAGTTCCAGTCCGGCAGACTCCTTCTGCTAAATAAATCAAGACTGGGTTAAAAATAAACATTTAAACCCTTCCTTGACGCAGTCAGGCCAGCCAACCGGCAATTGACTGCTCTTAGATGCACCATCATTGATGATTTTGCACGTCATAGCATGACTCAGCACGTTTGGTATACAACAATGTCAAAAGAAAGATGAGGAAAGAATGAGACAGCCTCATGAAAGACAGTCCCGTGACATCACTCAGTACAAAACATTTCACGCCGCTTTTAAACAAGATGACATGTAGCTTCTGAAGGCAGGCTTGCATGATTACCATTGTCTGATATTGCTTCTCTAGTAGCTATACTATACAAAAACTCTCCCATAATCATAGCTTGCAGGCAAAAAAATTGCCCAAAATACAAATACACATTAAAATAATACAACAATACAGTCTTCCAAACACTACTTTACTATAAATATCCCTGCTAATTGAAACCAAAAGCATACTTTGTGAAACATCCCAAAGGGGGTTGACGCTTCCTTTATGTATCATTAATTATTCACTAATATAATCTTTCTATTGAATGACCCGCGGCTCCTATCTTGCATCTCACTGCCCCTCTTGTGCATGGTGAGGCTTCACAGTAAATAACAGACAAACATTCTGTATATACTGTAGAGGCCATAACAGTACACGCTTGTCACTTAGTACATACTAGTGCGCTGCAACATTACATTACATATGACAGTGCATGTGTTGACATGCATCTGTGTAGCCAAACACCATTCATAAAAAAAAACATGAATACAGTCACAAACTTGTTCCACCACATAAAAATGACGCAAAAAGTTTTTTTATGTTGTCAACAAACACGATTAACAAAAGAACAGCATGTTTTTACTATTGTTTCATGTTTAATGCATTTAATGTTGAAAATAGGTATTGAGATGCCAGAACTGGCTATTTCAATGGGGAAGGGAAGGAAACCCCTAAATATTAACGCTCCAAAGAATGCATAATTCTCAATTTAAACATAACTTTAATAACAAAGAAATAATCCATGACCGGCCGCAAGGTGGCTGAGTGGTTAGCACTTTGGCCACAAAGTCAGGAGATCTGGAAGACCTGCGTTCAAATCTCCGTTGGGCATCTCTGTGTGGAGTTTGCATGTTCTCCCCGTGCGTGTGTGGGTTTTCTCCGGGTACTCCGGTTTCCTCCCACATTCCAAAAACATGCATGTTAGGTTAATTGGCAACTCTAAATTGTCCATTAGAGTGTGAATGGGAGTGTGAATGTTTGTTTGTCTATATGTGCCCTGCGATTGACTGGCGACCAGTCCAGGGTGTACCCCGCCTCTCGCCCAAAGTCTGCTGGGATAGGCTCCAGCATCCCCGTGACCCTAATGAGGATAAGCGGTATAGAAAATGAATGAATGAATGAATAATCCATGACCGTAACTAAACACAAAAATGCAAATGTGCATGACATCAAGCGACACTATAGTATTTTGAGTGAGGCTTTTTTCTGATGAAGGGTTCCAAATGTGATGACAACCCCAGAACAGGAAATAAGAAGTAGTAAATTTGCCTCAGTCCTGGCTGCTCAACACAATACTGTATTGCTAAAACCACAACAAGTAAGCAATAATTGAAAAACTGGGATGAAATGTGATACTGGAAAGTGGGCTGCTTCATCTACACTGTGTTTTCTGATTAACAAAAAATTTGCGCCACAATTTTGCCTTGGTTTGTTTGCATTCTCCAGTTAGTGTACTATAAGGCATGCCTCTTGTTGTGTTAGTAATACAATGCGTGAGTCCAAATGTTGTTTCAATGTCATTTTTTAATCAGAAGATGTCCTTCCTTTTTAACATTCTATTAGCAAGCTAACTAAATTTAAACTACGTCAACACTCATCTGTGTTGCAACAGCGGTGGGCGCTCAAAAATGTTTTCCATTTATACATGCAAATAACACTTCTAAATGCATATAACATTCCATTCCATTCCATTTTGTTCTGCTTATCAGGGTCCGGGTCGCAGGGGCAGCAGTCTCAGTAGGGAAGTCCAGATTTCCTGTTCTCCGGCGACCTCTTCCAGCTCCACCGGGAGGACACCAAGGCGTTCCCAGGCCAGCCGTGAGACATAGTCCCTCCAGCACATCCTAGGTCTTCCCCGAGGCCTTCTCCCGGCTGGGCATGTCCGAAACACCTCGCCAGTTAGGGGCCCGGGAGGCATCCGGACTAGATGCCCGAGCCACCTCAACTGGCTTCTCTTAATGTGAAGGAGCAGCGGCTCTACTGTGAGCTCCTCCCGGATGGCCGAGCTCCTCACCCTATCTCTTACCCTATCTCCCTACAGAAGAAACTCATTTCCGCCGCTTGTATTCACGATCTTGTTTTTTCGGTCATGACCATGGCCCATAACTCATGACCATAGGTGAGGGTGACAAAGGGCAGCCTTGGCGGAGGCCAACGTTCACCGGAAACAAGCTCGACTTACTGCTGGCAATGCGAACCAGGCTCCTGCTTCGATTGTACAAGACCCGAATGGCACATAGTAGCGGACCACCAATCCCGTACTCTCGGAGCACCCCCACCGGGACACCACGAGAGACACGGTCGAATGCCTTTTCCAAGGCTACAAAGCACATGTAGTCCGGTTGGGAAAACTCCCACATACCCTCCAGTACCCTTGCAAGGGTGTAGTGCTGGTCCAGTGTTCCACGACCGGGACGAAAACCACATTGCACCTCCTGTAACCGAGGTTCGACTAACACTTGTACCCTTCTCTCCAGCACCATGAAGTGGACTTTCCCAGGGAGGCTGAGGAGTGTGATCCCCCTATAGTTGGAACACACCCTCCGGTCACCCTTTTTAAAAATGGGGACCGCCAACCCGGTCTGCCAGTCCAAAGGTAGTGTTCCCGACTTCTATGTAATGTTGTAGAGGCGTGTCAACCAAGACACTCCCCTAACATCCAGGGCCTTGAGGAATTCGGGGGGAAACTCGTCCACCCGTCCGCACTGTAAACAGTGTGAACTGGGGGCTGAAGGGCAGCTTCCCCTGGGGGCTGCTTCCCCTGAGGTGTCGATCAAAAGTCACGCTCCATAGCCTCACCAAACTCCTCCCACACTCGAGTTTTTGCCTAGACCACCGCCGAAGCCATGTGCCGCTTGGCCTGCCGGTACCTGTCAGCTGCTTCGGGAGTCCCGCAAGCCATCCATGCTTGATAGGACTCCTTCTTAAGGTTGACAGCAGCCCTAACCCCTGGTGTCCACCATCGGGTTCGGGGCTTGCCGCAACGACTTGCACCGACCACCTTGCGGACGCAACTACGACTGGCTGCCTCAGCAATGGAGGCACAGAATACGGCCCATTCAGATGCAGGCAAAGCTCTGCCGGAGATGAGAGTTGAAGACTCGACGAACGGGAGACTCTGCCAGACGTTCCCAGCACACCTTCACTACACGTTTGGGTCTACCAGGTCTGTCCGCCATCCTTCCCTGCCATCTAATCCAACTCATCACCAGGTGGTGGTCAGTTGACAGCTCAGCCCCTCTCGTCACCCGCGTGTTTAGAACATGTGGACGCAGGTCTGTTGATACGACCACAAAGTCGATCATAGACCTGCGACTTAGGGTGTCCTGGTGCCAAGTGCACTTATGGACATCTTTATGTTCGAACAGTGTTTGCTATGGACACACTGTGATTCACACAGAAGTCCAGCAACAACACACCACACGGGTTCAGATCAGGGAGGCCGTTCCTCCCAACCACGCCCCTCCAAGTCACACTTGTCATTGCCCACATGGACGTTGAAGTCTCCCAGTGGAACTATGGAGTCACCAGCTGGGGTGCTCTCCAGAACCCCTCTGATAGACTCCAAGAAGGCTGGGTACTCTTAACTGCCGTTTGGCGCGTACGCACAAACCACAGTCAGGACCCTTTCCCCAGCCCGAAGGTGTAGGGAAATAACCCTCTCGTTTACCGGGGACGACTCCAGCACAGAGGCACCAAGCCGGGAGGCTATTAATAAGCCCACACCAGCTCGCTGCCTCTCCCCTGCAGCAACTCCAGAGAAGAACAAGGTCCAGCCCCTCTCAAGGAATTTGGTTCCAGAGCCCAAACTGTGGGTTGAGGTGAGTCCGACTATATCTAGTCGGAATGTGTCCGCCTCTTCCACAAGCTCGGGCTCCTTCCCCACCAGAGAAGTGACATTCCATGTCCTAAAAACCAGATTTGGCCACCGAAGACCAGGTCGCCCAGACACCCGCCCTCGACCACTGACAAAATCACATTGCACTGGACCCTTAAGCTTGCCTCTGCAGGTGGTGGGTCTGCGGGGGGGGAGTTCCCGTGTTCCTGATTCGGGCTGGGCCCAGCCAGGCTCCTCGGTGAAGGCCTGGCCACCAGGCGCTCGCCTGCAAGCCCCTCCCCCAGGACTGGCTCCAGGGTGAGGCCCCGGTGTCCCACGTCGTGGTGAGTTGCGGTCACTCCTTTTGATATTCTTCATCATTAGGGTACTATGAATCACTCTTAGTCTGGCCCGTCACCTAGAACCTGTTTTCTTTGGGAGACCATACCAGGGGCATAAAGCCCCTGACAACATAGCTCCTAGGATCACTCGGGCACTCAAAACCCTCCACTGCAGTAAGGTGGTGATTCACGGAAGAGTGCATATAACATATATGACAAATATGACAAATAAAAAAAGGGTTACTTTTACATTCACTGAAGACATGACTGTTCCCAAAAAAACAATGTGGAAGCGAGATAAACCACCACCACCTTCCTGTTTTGCCATGAATTAATGACGCTAACCAAGGTTCTACTGTATATGCAAAGAGACACGTCTCTCTGGCACACAGTAAACCTCTCTTCCCAAATTTGCAGACAGTTCTTGTAAACTTTCTCACGTAGTTAACAATGTTAAAATGTGGCTTTGCCTGTTCAGCTGATAAAGGTTTTATGATAGGCACATGTTGACCCAGGAACAGATTAATTAGAACATGGCTCCATTTTTGACATCGTTTTCCACAGTCCCATCTCTTCCCCAAAACACCGCTACACGCGTACAAGGAAATCCTTTTTAAGGCATTTAAAAATGGCCGTTGTTTATTCTGGGAACTTGGAGCAAAGTAGATTAAATTAATCTTGTTTGTTTATTCTGCGCCTCCGGGGTTTGGAACCCACTTTGCACGTTTTAACCCGGTGACCCATTTAGTGTAGCAAGTGGATGGAAACTGTATTGAAAAAAGGTCAGACATACACATGGGAGTTTATTGGACGCTGTGTGAAAGTGTGTGCGTCACGTTATTCAGTTCTGGTAAAACAATTAACACTGATATCCAAAGAATGTACCTTCAATGCAAGTAGGAGCTTTTGTCACTTTCACTTATAAGACTTTACTCTAGCACAGGGTGAGCCTTGAAAGGTGCATATTTTAAAATGTATTTCCATGAGAGCCGTGTAATACTTTTTTATAACATTGAATACTACATGAGTGCATTTTTAAGCAAGACCAACAATTTTAGAATATAATACGTGTCTGAATTTTGTCCCTCATAGAGAGGGTTGTGTCAGGAAGGCCATCCGAAGTAAAATCAAAATTTTTTTGCCAAATCAAAACATGCAAATCAAACAGAAGAAAATGATTTGCTGTGGCGACCCCTGATGGGAAAGAAGATTCAACAAACCTTTAAGCCTCCTGTACTTGTCGGTTGTATGGTCTGCAAGAGCCGGTCTCTAATTAGCGGCGGGTAAAAAAAACATTTGCATTACCATTTGTGGCTGTTGTGGCAATGTTGATGTTTTATGTAACTCCACAAGACAGCAGTATCTAGCAGCCTTATTGTTTTCTAATGTACTCATCAGTTCTAAAAATGCTGCCTGAGCAGTTTACGTCGTACTGCTATACAACATTGGTTCTGTTGCTGCTGTGTTCTGCAATACGCTTGTTAATAAAAGACCATGTCATCAAATAGATGTGTGTTTTTCTTTCTGCTTTCTCATGCACTCCAAATCATTATTAAAGTTTAAAAAATGTCACATTTTGGAAATAACTCTTTCCAATGATCACCTGCTTCAAAGGTTTAGATAAAAAAACTCCCTGGCAATAAGTACAGCATTTATGGTATTCCACCATTGTTGTTTCTCATGATAGCCACACACCCCACCAAGCCGTCCAGCTCACAAAACATGGGCTTTTGGTGAGGTCACTGTGCAAACTGCGCCACATGGAGGCTACAGTAAATACTTTGCAGCGCACCCATCTCATGACACCAAGTTAGCAAGGGAGGAAGCCATTAAATCCCTGCAGTTTAATCGACGTGGGGTTCATTCGGTTAGCGCGTTTGACAAGCGAGACAAAAGCATTTAAAAAGTCCACATTTACTGAGATCCAGTACAAGGAGTGCATCAAGGTAGCACGCTACAGTGTTAGTCACAAAGAAGCCATAAATCAATAGTGCAGTCGTCCCTCCTGGCAACATGGAGGCTGATGGGCAGGACAGATTAATAACCAGTAACAATGAAGTCAGTCCTCTTTAACTGTGAAATTGAAAATAATTAGCTTTTTTGTGTTCTCTGGTAGCTGTTCCTCTGTTTGTATGGATTTTCTGCTAGAGCACAATGCTATGGCTGCATTTTGCAACACCATAACACATAAACATAGTAAATCTGTTAGTTTAAAGAAAAATGTTACAGGGCCCATCTGAAAGTCTGTTTTTTATTCCTAAGTGGGAGTTTATTCTTTTCCCCCAGCAGTTCTTTCAAAACAAAGAATGGGGGGAAAAATAGCAAGACAGAGGAATTTCTCTCCGGAGACTAACTTGTTGCATAACAGATTTCCAGCTTTCCGCTTCGTTCAAATTGATCTCAACACTTCCGACAAACTTACTTAGACTTCACTGCCAGGATAAATTTAAAAAACACATTTAGCATCAACTTTAGATAAACATTGTGCGTTATCTGCATCACTTTTACTATCAAAGCAGAGAAAAAAAAGTTCCTTGTTAGACTCACATTTACCCAAAATAGTCAACTTAACTAAGCTTTGGGCCGCACAGTGGTCGAGTGGTTAGCACGTTGGCCACACAGTCTGATGGGTTCGAAACTCCGATCCAATTATTTTATAATCTTGCCGATCCTTTTTTCATTCATTCATTCATTTTCTATACCGCTTATCCTCATCAGGGTCACGGGGATGCTGGAGCCTATCCCAGCAGACTTTGGGCGAGAGGCGGGGTACACCCTGGACTGGTCGCCAGCCAATCGCAGGGCACATATTGAGAAACAAACATTCACACTCACATTCATACCTATGGACAATTTAGAGTCACCAATTAACCTAACATGCATGTTTTTTGGAATGTGGGAGGAAACCGGAGTACCCGGAGAAAACCCACACACGCACGGGGAAAACATGCAAACTCCACACAGAGATGCCCAACGGAGATTTGAACCCAGGTCTTCAAGAGCTCCTGACTGTGTGGCCAATGTGCTAACCACTCAGCCACCGTGCGGCCTCCGATCCTTTTTTAAAATAATAAACTTTTGTTACAAATATTAATTTGTTAAATTGAATATGGTTATTAAATAGCTGTTCAAAGTTTAATAGATAATACAATGAAAGCATTGCTGAATTTATTATTATTTTTTAGAACCTCTGATTTAAATCAACAAGCACTTAAAGCGGCACTTCCCGTGTGAGCTCCCGGCACCATGACAGAGGAGTCCGGGGAGAGCGAGTGGCCAAAGTACCGACTACACGGGGTCCAAAAGGTAATAAAGAATTAACAAACAAAATTGGTCATCACTGCTTAAAAAAAGAGCAGTAAAAGCAAGAATGAAGGACAAAAGGTAGACAGGTAGGACAGACTCTCCTGCCTTGCATGTAAAAACCCACCACCTTTCCCATAGGAGCTGCAGGTGATTTTGAATCAGAACAGCAACGACACATAAAGCACGCATGCATAGACTCTGCAGACAAACACAGACAAGATGTAGCTAATGCAAATGTCTACCGTTAAACCCTCAAAGTCCTTGTGGAAAGTGTGGCTTTTCACAGTATAATGCTGCGGGAGGATCTCACTCTCATGTTAACTCAGCAACAGCTTCATGCGGCACACGCACCTCAGCCATGTGCAAGTCAAGTAAAACCGGCCGTGCCCGTGTCTCAATTCCTGCACTCGATACTTACACTTTACGGATTTTGAGTGCATAAGTGCGTTCAGAATGAGACGTAGGGCAGAATGCAATCAATGCACACGCCCCCACCTGGTGACTACTTACATATGTAGCAAAAAAGGGGAGGGACTAACTTGAGTAGTTGCAATTCACAATTAAAAGGGGGAGAATGTGTGCAATAATCCATTTGGGATAGTGAAACTGCCACCCTGAGACACTAATTACACAGTGTACACATTATTGAAGTGCACTGACTGATTTTTTTTTCGAGACACTTGGTGAGAGTTACAGTGCCAACTACTGGCCTGGCATGCATACTGCAGCGTTATCAGAGAAACCAATGACACGAGCCTGGTTGCTGTTTCCCACATGTCAGCAGTGATATAGGAGGTTGCATAGGAGCTCACAATCACCCCCCTTCACCTCTTCCAGAGACCAATGGGCCATCTTTAACATTTTGGAAGGGTGAGGGTGTTTAAAACCAAACGAGCAAGCTTCTCTGACACATGCTGACCATTCCTCTGTGCAGCAGTGGGTGGAGCTTGTGTATTTGTTTTGAGTGTTTGAGCGTGTGTGATTGCGTGGGTGAGGGTCTGCTTGAGCATATGTGTTTTTTCGCAAAGAGGAGGAAGAGGGGGGGGTTTAAGTGTTTCAAGGAAAACGGCTTCCTGCCGCAGCTTTGCTTTACAGTAAAGTGAGGGAGGAGGATGAGTGTTTTTCGGTCTTATTGATACACTATCACGCAGCACAGGAGGTTGTCTGAAGGTCTGATTCCGTCATCCTCCTCCACGTGATGTTGCAATCAATCGCTCATTATCTTGATTACATTGACATGGTTTGGTTTCACAGTCATGGCAAAAATGATGCAGGAAATGTGTTTAGCAAAAATCTTTCTGTTATTCAAGTAGCTTCTAATAGATGATAGAGTTGTCAACACAAGCAGCATTATCACAGACCTGAAAAAAGCAAAAATACTGTAATGTGCATGCCAGGCCAGCAGTTGGTGATGTCACGACGCATACACACCAACTTCTCCTGCACGAATGCTACTACTGTGCGCTTCCTCCCCTTATGAAGGTAACATTTTTGCCAGAGTGAGAATGTTTTCTGTTGTAACATGGCCAAAACCACCCCGTTCTTATTGGTTCACTTTGTTTGTAGTGCCTGTGTTAAAATTAACCAATGTAAACGTGTACACTTAAAATAATCTGTTTTCAGACGGGAAAAAAGGAGGGTTTCCCTTTAAAAATACATTATAGAATATATGAAAATTAAAAATTTAACAATCAAATGCTGTGCGCTTAAATGGTACAATACTAGCTTGTGCAGTTAAAGAAGTTCAAGTAAGGATGTTTAGCATATATACTTATAAATGTACATCCACTCATCCACCATATTGAGGAACTGAGTTATCACAATGAGCTCAAAAATGTTTTTGACAGATTTGAAAACATTCTAATATGCATACCAGGCGTGTGCACCAATTGCCTATCCTCCCCGTCTTATATTGTGGTGTAATTCCTCAATATTGTATCCATAGAATGCTTACATTTGGAACGACAATTTTACCAATTATAATAATTAATGACTAAAAATGGCATACTTGCACACGTGCACCATCTTCATATTTGCATACAATATTTAGTGGTAGTATTTTTAAAACCCTTTTTTAAAGCAATTTTAAGCATATAAAACTCACCCTAAAAATGGGTCAAATAAAACAAAACTAGGAAGTGACTATTGACAGATATTTATGACAGATAGATACTTTATTAGGCAGTGTGGATTGTGGGCGGAGCTTGAGGTTTTGCCGCCTGTGTGGCTGCAGGCTCATTATTATTCAAGGTACTACAGTGTCTAACCCCCCGCCCTTTGGGGACAGTACTACTGTTTGTGTTTGAAGGGGGCCAACATGCGCCCCAAAAGCTGTGTTATGGGGCTACGCTGTACATCCTTTGATGGCATGAAAATGCACACAAAAAACCAAAACAAAACCTTTGGGTGCTTAGGGTACCAAAATAGTCGAGTGCCATAAAGTGGTACTATACGGACCATCTATTTTGGTACCCGTGTCACTGTAAACAAAACAATAGTGTTGATCCAAACTGTACTGTAAATGATTCTTTTTTGTACCCCCTCACACGAAAATACACAACTAGGTTCCTGGACTAAACACTTCCACAGCACTAAATTGCAATTAATGAACATAAAAAAGGTTTATGTAACCAACAAAGCGTCATCATCTGGTAAAGTTTGTTTAAGATGAATACATGAGCCCTGCAGCTGTAAAACTGCTCCGCACACACATACGGGCAAAAACACAAAAAAAGCTCTTTACTTACCGTTCCTGCTTGGAAAATGTAGTTTAAAAAAACGCCATTAACGTCCAATGAAGTTTGTGCGTTGCTGGAAAGAACAGAAAAAGCAAAGGGAGGTTTGGTACAAATCCACCGTGACGCGTTCGGCATTGACGTGTCGCTGAAATGAAGTCCTGCCTCAGCGTGTGTGTTTCCACGCAGGCTGCACAACTTGAAGCTCCGCCCACAACCCACCTCCGTAACGCCTGCCTGCTCCACCGAGCACAGCATCAGCATTATGTCAATCAAGCAGTGGTCTACTGCTGTCTGGGATACTTACTTTTCTCTGCTGTGAAATCAATGTCTAATAACGTTATTAACATTTACAAGGTATTATTTGGTCATTATTAGGTAACTTGACACAGTCCAACTGATGGGTTTTGCATTGTCACATTCCACTTTTGAAATTTGTATTTTCCAAAAATGTTGCATTTTCACCATTTCTGTGGACTCACTATCAGATTCAGATAAAAATGGCTTTGATATTATTAAGTAGCATCTAATCCGTCATACACAGTACAGATTTTGTTCAAACTGTATCAAGGTTTCCAGATTTTAATTGTATTAAGACATTTTTTTGTGTGGATTGGCAGCTAAAGATCCAGGTTAAATTTGGAATGTGCTTCAAAATTCCGACCTGTATGTATCCTTTTTGATCAAATGTAATAACACTTTTGGTAAATGATATCTTTTTTCATATACTCAATATTAGAGTCACTTCTAAATATGGATCAGATCCAGTTGAAAACTTATATGACAAGTTTGTATGTAGTATATAATTAACCCGTATACGATTACTGTCTATTTTTACATATAAATACACATAAATACATATAAATATATGAAATTCACATCAGAATCTGGGTCAGATCCACTCAAACTCAAATAATAACAGCATCATACTGTGGCTTTACATCAGAATTGGGATCTCATCCGGATTGAACTTGGTTTGATTTAACAAATATGACTCATGTTTTACATTTTTACATCATAAAAATAATAGGGTTTTTTTGTTTGTCTAGATATGCCATACACCTAACTCTAAATCAGAATTGGATTAAAAATATTGGCTCAGCAGTAAAAATTCTGCATATTTTGGTCTAATTAGATTTAACCACAATGTGTTTTGATTTTTTTTTACATTGTCATGTCATTTTTAAAAATTTAAAAGGGATGGATTAAACTTGGCTTGATAACCTGATTTTTGCACACAGACAGCAACTTTTGTTCTAACTGGATAAACTCTAACCAACATATGATTGTGTGCAGATTCGCACCAAAATATGGATCTGATCTGGTTTACAGATTTTGACCTGGGATTACATTTAACATAGAGCTGATCTATAAAAACTGGGACTTTATATGTGCATTGACAACAAAATCTGGATCACAACAGCATCAATGTCTGGATTTAAATTGGGATCAGATAAGATCAGCCTGATATATTATTTATTTATTTCAATGTTAGATTACAAACTAGAAAAGTACTCTAGAGCTAAACTACTAGAGCTCAGACCTTCACCAAGCGCTATAGTTGACTTTGTTTATAGTTGACAATTCCAAAGGTCCCCCGTTTTTTCATATTCTGGATCATAGCATCAGGAATTATTCCATTATCAGGATTAGTCTTCGATATTTTGTAAAACTTTCCAAGTTTCTTTTAACCATTTATTTGTGAAATTATATAGAATTATATAGAATATAGAATGTTAAAGAACTGAAATTGAATCAGGTCTTCCACATCCCATTTTTGACAATTCCTGAAAATTGCATCAAAATCCATTCAGAACCTTTTACGTTATTACAGAAACAAACAAACAAATAAATGCCAGCAAAAATATAACCTCCTTGGCAGAGGTATCTGGATCAGATCTGGATTAAACTCGTTTTAATAACACAGATTTTGACCCTGCGTAAACATATAGCACCTTTTGTTCAAACTGAATAAAAATTTAACCAATATATGAATATGCCTAAGTGAGCCGGAGGCAGAGGCAGAGGCCTTAGCGGTCCAATCCTCGGCTACAGAAGCTAGTTGTCGGTACTTGGAATGTCACCTCTCTGGCGGGGAAGGAGCCTGAGCTGGTGCGTGAGGTGGAGAAATTCCGACTAGATATAGTCAGACTCACCTCAACGCACAGCAAGGGCTCTGGAACCAGTCCTTTCAAGAGGGGCTGGACTTCATTCCACTCTGGTGTTGCCGGCAATGAGAGGTGATGGGCAGGGGTGGCAATTCTTGTTGCCGCCGGTTCCAAGCCTGCACGTTGAAGTTTAACCCGGTAAGCGAGAGGGTAGTTTCCCTACGCCTTGGGGTGGGGGGACGGGTCCTGACTGTTGTTTGTGCTTATGCACCAAACAGCAGTTCAAAATACCCACCCTTTCTGGAGTCCTTAGAGGAAGTACTAGAGAGTGGTCCGTCGGGGGATTCCCTTGTTCTACTGAGCGACTTCAACGCTCATGTTGGCTGCGACAGTGAAACCGGGAGAGGTGTGATTGGGAGGAACGGCCCCCCTGATCTTAACCCGAGTGGTGTTTTCTTATTGGACGTCTGTGCTCATCACGAATTGTCTATACTGAACACCATGTTCAAGCATAAGGGTGTCCACATGTGCACTTGGCACCAGGATACCCTGGCCGCAGTTTGATGATTGACTTTGTGGTTGTGTCGTCGGACTTGCGGCCACATGTTTTGGACACTCGGGTGAAGAGAGGGGCGGCGCTGTCAACTGATCACCACCTGGTGGTGAGTTGGTTCCGATGGTGGGGGAGGATGCCAGTCAGACCCAAACTCATTGAGGGTCTGCTTGGAACGCCTGGCAGAGTCCTCTGTCAGAAGGAGTTTCAACTCCCACCTGCGAGAGAGCTTTGACCAAGTTCCGAAGGAGGCAGCGGACATTGAGTCCGAGTGGGCGATATTTCGTGCCGCCATTGTCGATCGGCTGATCGGAGCTGTGGATACAGAACCCGTTGGTGGATACCAGTGGTGAGGGATGCTGTCAAGCTGAAGAAAGAGTCCTACCAGGCTGTTTTGGCCCATGGGACTCTGGAGGCAGCTGACAGGTACCGGCAGGCCAAGCGGCCTAGGCTCTGGCAGTCACTGAGGCAAAAACTCGGACATTGGAGGAGTTCAGAGAGGCCATGGAAAACGACTTCCGGATGGCTTCAAAGAGATTCTGGTCCACATCCGCCGTCTCAGGAGGGGGAAGCAGTGCACAGTCAACACCGTGTATGGTGGGGACGGTGTGCTGCTGACCTCGACTCGAGATGTTGTGGACCGGTGGAGGGAATACTTTGAAGACCTTCTCAATCCCACCGACATGTCTTCCAACATGGAAGCAGTGCCCGGGGACTCTGAGGCGGGTTCTCCTATCTCTGGGCCTGAGGTTACCAAGGTGGTCAAAAAGCTTTTTGGTGGCAAGGCCCCGGGGGTGGATGAGATCTTCCCGCAGTTCCTTAAGCCCCTGGATGCTGTGGGCGTGTCTTGGTTGACACGACTCTACAGCATCGCATGGACATCGGGGTCGGTGCCCCTGGACTGGCTGACCGGGGTGGTGGTCCCGCTTTTCAAGAAGGGGGACCAAAGGGTGTGTTCTAACTATCGTGGGATCACACTCCTCAGCCTTCCGGTAAGGTCTATTCAGGGGTTCTGGAGAGGACGATCCGCCGGATAGTCAAATTCCGGATTCAGGAGGAACAGTGTGGTTTTCATCCTGGTCGTGGAACCGTGGACCAGCTCTATACTCTTGGCAGGGTCCTTGAGGGTGCATGGGAGTTTGCCACACCAGTGGACTTGTAGACTTGTGGACTTGGAGAAGGCATTCGACCGTGTTCCTCAGGGAATACTGTGGAGAGTGCTCCAGGAATATGGGGTACAGGACCACCTAATCCAGGCGGTTCGTTCCCTGTATGACCGGTGTCAGAGTTTGGTTCACACTGCCGGTAATAAGTCGGACCCCTTTCCAGTGAGGGTTGTACTCCGCCAGGGCTGCCCTTTGTCACTGATTCTGTTCACTACTTTCATGGACAGAATTTCTAGGCGCAGCCAGGGCGTTGACGGGTTTCAGTTTAGTGGCCACAAGATTCGGTCTCTGCTTTTTGCAGATAATGTGGTCCTGCTGGCTTCATCGAGCAGTGACCTTCAACTCTCACTGGATCGGTTCGCAGCTGAGTGTGAAGCGGCTGGGATGAGAATCAGCACCTCCTAATCTGAGTCCATGGTTCTCGCTCGGAAAAGGATGGAGTGCCATCTCCGGGTCGGGGATGAGGTCCTGCCTCAAGTGGAGGAGTTTAAGTACCTCGGGATCTTGTTCACAAGTGAGGGAAGGATGGAACGTGATATGGACAGGAGGATTGGTGCGTCGTCTGCAGTGATGCGGACTCTGCACCGGTCTGTCGTGGTGAAAAGAGAGCTGAGCCGAAAAGCAAAGCTCTCAATTTACTGGTCGATTTACGTTCCTACCCTCACCTATGGTCATGAGCTCTGGGTAGTGACCGAAAGGACAAGATCGCGAGTACAAGCGGCCGAAATGAGTTTTCTCCGCAGGGTGGCTGGGCTCTCCCTTAGTGATAGGGTAAGAAGCACTGTCATCCGGGAGAGACTCTGAGTAGAATCTCTGATCCTCCGCATTGAGAGGAGCCAGATGAGGTGGCTCGGGCATCTGGTTAGGATGCCTCCCGTACGCCTCCCTGGGGAGGTGTTCAGGGCATGTCCACCCGGTAGGAGGCCTCAGGGAAGACCCAGGACACGTCTTTCATCTGGCCTGGGAATGCCTCGGCATCTGCTGGGAAGAGCTAGACGAAGTGGCCGGTGAGAGGGACCTCTGGGCTTCCCTGCTTAGGTTGCTGCCCCCGCGACCAGACCTCGAATAAGCGGAAGAAAATGGATGGATGGATGGATGGATGAATATGCCGCACGGAGGCTGACTAGGTAGCCGTTGGCCTCACAGTCAAGAGGTTCATGGTTCGAATCTCGAATCTCTATGCATGTTAGGTTAATTGGCGACTCTAAATTGAGAATGTGAGTGTGAATGTTTGTTTGTCTGCCCTGTCCTTGACTGGCGACCAGTCCAGTATGTACCCCGCCTCCCGCCCAAAGTCAGCTGGGATAGGCTCCAGCATACCCGCGACCCTAATGAGGATAAGATGGATATATGAATATGTATGCACTCACACCAAAAACTGTGTCGAACCTGTTTGGTTTCTTTTAATGATGAAAAATTAAAAATTCGAGTTGTGTATACATACAGTATACACAGTACATTTAGTTCAAACTAGATTAAACTGATGGGCCTTTTTTTTGACAGTCATCTGCAAACACACATAAAATTGTCTTAAAATTAGATTTGACAGAGAAACATATTGTCTATATTTTGCCCATTTTAAACAATAAATAATTAATCACAAAGTTTTTATGAAGTCACCTGTACTGTAAGTGTTAATAGTGAGTCTTGTTGTTTCTTTGTCAGATTTTGTCATTGAGTCACTTGTTCTTCTTCCCCTTCTTCTCTGTGGACAAGTAGAACAATGACGGACAGCTCAGAGCGTCCAGCACAAAGAGCATTACAGGGGATTATGTGCAAAGGCAAAGACTTGAATGCAAGCGTACGCAGCCATTCATGTAATCTCTTTTCACTGCTGCAAAAAGACTAAAACGTCAGGTCATGCTCGTCACACTTAATGTATTCATCCACATGCCGCAGCACTAGTAGAGCACCCATGCATGAAACAACTATTTGTTTTCCTTTTCTTCTGTCCGAGATAACACCAGGAAATGTTTTTCTTGTAAAATAAAGTAAAACAAAGAGGCAGTCTGTGTCGTCGTAGTTACCTCTTTGTTAGAGGATTGCACCAAAACTACTTAGGCAATTTCCACATCACATGCAAGAAAGAACATTACGGTACACATGACGATAAATGTGGAAGGATAAAATAAATGAAATTAAACCAATTTTACCAGTTTGTACACATGCATGTTTTAAATAGATATTCTGTATATTATATTGTCATATTGTTATATTGTCCCAAATTAAAGTTACATTTCTCCATAAAAATCTCCATGAAAGTCATGGAAAGTGAGAAAATTCAGACTCAAAAGGATTCCTCCGCCTTGGTTGAGGTCAGTGCTCTACTCTGCTCACTGCTACTTTTATGTTCAAAAGCGAGTATTCTAGGGAGACTTCAACTTGAGTTGCTCGTCAGCGTTATCCCAATCACTCTGCTAACAGAGGTTCCATTGTTGAACACATCACTCTTAATCTGCCACAATACTCCAATAACATCCAATGTCAAGACACTCGAACGCACCGCGGACTACACAGCAGCCATTCATGTTAAGGTCAGTGCCGTTCCAAGGCAGCTTTTATTGGGGTTAAGTAAACAACAAGCTTTTTTATTTACAGCCTCATTGGATTCAGTGACGTAGAGATCAACATTTTCATTGATGCCCTCCAGGATGACATCCTTTAAGGTCATGACCTTGTTAGAAGAATCTAATAACCTTGTCCTCATCGCACAAAAATACACGGCTGGGGTGTGTTTAATATAACAAGAATTTAATGAAGACTTGCAAAGCATATCATTGTTCTTTCTATTGGTTTTCAGTGTATCATTGCGTATACTGCGTATGTAAGGCAGGATGTGACTCATTGACATTTTCCTGGAATTTGGGGGAACAGTCCCTTTAATGTCAGCCCATGCATACATATTCTTGCAATAATGTATAGTTCATTTTATTAAGTAGACTTAAATGCAGTTGAAGTAAATCCGTGTTACCATACGCAGTGAGTTTGAATAATATTAACATTATATACATAGTGTATAATGGAAATGTAGTACACAACAAGTATACGCTATCTATGTTTAATACCTACAATTATATCAAATATACACTTCATTACACTTGTCTCTCTGCTGACGGTAGACTGTAAATGGGTGCATATACTTTGCACACACACACACACACACACACGCGCGCGCATGCCAATCAACTAGGATTTGTTGTCGTGGTGACAGGGAGACTAATTAAGCAGGAGCTGCATATGATCGCATTTGATGCCTTGACTGTCATTACAAGCCAGCGTCATTTGAGATAAAACCACAAATCATCCAAAAAAGAGGCTGCATTCATTCAAACGCAAAACAGTTTTAGTGCAACAACTCTACCATATCTCAGCTTCTGCAGGGCTTCTTATTATCTCTGCCAAGGAGTCATCTGCGTAGGTTTATGTGTTGGTTTACTTACTGTCTACATACCCACTCAGATTTTGTACACATTTTGTTGAAAAGCACCACAATTATGAATAACCTAAGAAAGCAATTATGTTGAAAAGGTGTGGGGGGAAAGGCTGTAATGTTAAATCAAGTATATACACACTGTACTGGTATGTGCATATTTGTTAGCATTTTAAAAGAACAACATGGACAAATCCTTGTTAACATCTGATGCATGCCATATTTCATCATATATTGGCTTGCTGAGGGTGTTCTTTTACTCATCTACAGAGATTACCAAGCATCTACTAGATCTTAGGCATTTATAGTTCAGATCAGAATATTCAATAATATTCTTGATTTGGCAAAACCGTAACCTGCATCGTAAACTCTACAGATGCAATTTGTGCTTTGGACGGCAGAAAGTACTAAATGCCATTTATGTTTGTACAAAATGCATTTTTAAGTATATTATTTAATATTTTTCTTGTTTTATGTTTTACATACATACATTCTATGTTAGCGACTGGCTACTACTGTATTCAATGAAAATGTAAAAAACTCTGTAAACTTCAATTTTACCAAAACCAAGTCTGCCCTGAAGTCATTTTTACTGTGCCTTTTTCTTGATGCGGCATCAGTTTGAGGGATCATTTGCTCACATGAATGACGCACTTGGCAACAAAATTGGGGCCAGGCAATTATTAGAGTGGTGGTCACTGCACTGTATAAAGCACTCAATGTCAAATTTGATCAAATCAAGCTAAAATAAGTTATTGGATGGAATTTTGTTTCAAACATATTCTAAATGCATGTTTTATTGGCACCCTTAAGTTAACTTTTTTGAGCTCCAGGGAAAAACACACATAATGATGCCTCCTGACGCCAGACTAGCAACCCTCTCTTTATCTCCCATTGGCAATAAAAGCCAATATCTGCTCCAGCATCTACAGGAGGGGGTGACATGTGGCATTAATATGAATTATATGCACCTTAATATGCTTTACTTTGCCCCTGAGGCTTGAGGGAACATGACGTCAGCCAGCTCTAAAGACATCATGATGTATATAATATGTGTATTTAGAATTTTATTTTCCCCTTTCTGTGTGCCTTCTGTGATTGTGAGCGAGTGAGGGGCCATAGGTGAAGGTCCTGCACAGCTGCACAATGAGGAGTGGAGGGGGGGGTTCAATGGGTTGGGGGCTGTGGAAGAAAGGAAGCAAGCCCGCAGGCATTGAACATGAATTAATGACTTTTTCAATATGCAGCAGCAACAAAAATACTATTAGATTGAAGAATAACCTTTTTTAGCAGGTGTATTTTTTGGATGGGATTAACCTATTGATGCTGGCTGACGTTATATGAGCTGCATAAGCAAGGCCTCTCACAGCAAGCCTTTGCTGCTGAGGTAGCATGTCAGTCATTTCTTAAAATGTATAGAACAAAACAATTAAGTGGTAGACCCAAGACCCAAGACACGAGACGATCCATGCATCTATTTGGTATGCTCTCACTCACTCCTTTTCTATGCCACTTATCCATATTAGGGTCGCGGGTATGCTGGAGCCTATCCCAGCTGACTTTGAGCGGGAGGCGGGGTACACCCTGGACTGGTCGCCAGCCAACCGCAGGGCAGACAAACAAACATTCACACTCACATTGACACACTAATGGACAATTTAGAGTCACCAATTAACCTAACATGCATGTTTTTTTGGAATGTGGGAGGAAACCGTAGTACCCGCAGAAAACATGCAAACTCCACACAGAGATGCCACACGGAGATTGGAACTCTTCAAGATATCCTGACTGTGTGGCCAACTTGCCAACCACTCAACCACCGTGCGGCCACAAGAGACAATCCTCTGCCCAAATAAAGGTTGTTACTGTTAGCGAATGCAGTCTTATAATCATCATATGGCATCTGTAAGAGAAGGGTTTTAAGATGAAAAAAATATCTTAAAATGTTTTTTCTCCTTCAACGCCACAAAAATGCCCATTTGGAATTTGCACAAGAGTACAAAAGGTGGAAGAAAGTTTTATTCTCTGATGAGGAAAAATGTAACCTTGATTGTCCTGATAGCTTCCAACGTTACTGGCATGACAACGAGATCCCACCTGAGATGTTTTCCACACGGCACAGTGGAGGGAGCGCAATCATGAGCTGGGGTGCTTTTTCCTTTGATGGAACAGTGGAGTTTCATATTGTCCAGGGGCGTCAAACAGCAGCTGGCTATGTGGAGGGTGTATCCCTCATGACTGAACACCCTCATCTGTGTGGTAATGAGTGGGTTTTTCAACAGGCACTGTAGTTCACAATGCCTGCCTGACTAAGAACTTTTTCAGAGGAATAACATCACTCTTTTGGACCATCCTGTGTGTTCCCTGATCTAAATCTAATCGAGAACATTTGTGGATGGATGAAATGTCAGTTTGCAATAGTGGACATCAATTCCAGACAGGGGATGCCCCATAAGAGCCATCTGGAGTAACATTCTGGAGCATTCTAGAACAACATTTCACTAGCCTCCTGGAAACACTGGCATCAAGCATCCCCAAACCAATTTTTGAGGTCATTAACAAGAATTGCACAAATACTTATTACTGAGTTCTTTTCTGAACATTTTTTTTCTATTTTAGGGGGTTTGGGTTTTTTTCTGAGCCAAGGTCTTAAACCTTTAAAAGCGGATGAACAGCCTTTTTCAGTTTAACATTTTTTTGCAATAAATACCTTGCGGAAACATATTTTTTTCTTACTTGCATTTCTTCTTTTTGCATTTTGAAGCTCTTCTTAGAACCTCTTTAGGATCCAACAGTGCAAAACTACAAATTCCTGCAATTTTTCAATCATCAAATTTTAATTAGGAGTCTTTTTACGAACTCTACTGATCGCAGACTTTAAACTACTCTTTAAGGTTACTGAATTATGTTTTTGTGTAGCAAGACTTCTATTGATTTTTTTGTGTGTCCTGTCCAGCAATTTGGGCACATATTATTTATGATCTAGATGCCCTTAACAGATTTGCTCTGCCGGGGGAAAGTATAAGATACTAGATTTTATTATGTACTTAATTTTTATGATTATTTTTATGCAAATTTGGGGCGGTCAAACCGGAGCAGGAGGGGATAGAGAAGAAAAGAAAAGAAGACAGGGGGAGAGCGATGAAAAGAGGGGGACAAAACAGAGAGAGAGACAAAAACACCGGCAACAACAATTGCAACAACAGTAACAACACAACAGAGACAAATCCGACTTCTATTGATTTTTAGAGGACAGAGGGCCCACTACTTATGAGCCAGTTGTGGTCACGACATCGCATTTTTTCCCTGACATTTTTTAAAGTTCACTATGACG
This sequence comes from Oostethus manadensis, assembly GCA_024372805.1. Taxonomy (NCBI): domain Eukaryota; kingdom Metazoa; phylum Chordata; class Actinopteri; order Syngnathiformes; family Syngnathidae; genus Oostethus; species Oostethus manadensis. Next base: position 1,249,577 of record QODF01000118.1, on the reverse strand, counting down.
TAAAAACTATTCATCTTGACTAATATCTAGTAAAAGATGACACAGGTAGCAGAGGTCAAAATGTAAATTTGACAAACTTTTGCATTTCAGCGTTCTGACCAGCAGCAATTGAACGTGTTCTGTTCACCGTTACGTCAAAGCAGGGGGGTGCAAGATGCCAAAGAGAACCCAAGGTCAGATATTGAATCAGTACATTTTTTATTTCAGTGATCCAGTGTTCTTGAAACCATTTATGTTATGACAAAGAAATAATGCTATTTATTTTCAACACAGCATAGGTCACCTGTCTAAAACAGCAGACTATTGAACCCTATTGATTTTGGAATGCTAGCTGATAGGTGTTCCAGTTAGCTGAAATCAAAGGTCTAAACAGTTCAGTGTTGCACAATCAATATTCAACCTTAACAAATCAAAGCAAGAATACCATAATTTTTTTTAGCTGGGCAAGTCAGTGGCACCAAGTTGTGTTTTTGTGATACATTGGCAGACATTTTCACTCTCTTCAGATAATAACTACCACGTCAAAGCAGGAAACCTAGTGGTGTTATTGCAGGATGTACTGTTTTGGCCCTTATATGGTCACATACTGGGTACTTGTGGCATTGCTGGTAGGTCTGAAACCATGATTAAAAATCATGTATAAAGGGGCCAAACAGCCCCTTTATAAAAAACCTTTAGCAACATAACTGTAGCTGGCAACATGACTTACAGAGCTGACCTACAGGAAATACTCAGATGCAATCTGACGCTTGTACAAAAAAGCAATCCAAACAACACAACACATCAACACTTACACAAACTTACTTACGGCACAAAAATACTGTAAATGTCTGTGCACCCATAACCCATCTATTCCTGCCACAAGGCATGCTGGGTAGCTTGCGGTATTCTCTCTCAACATGTCGCCGTGTTTGTTACATTTTTGCTTGATTGCAAAACATGTTGAGGAGGTCGACAGGGAAGTCAACAAGGAGAGACGTTCACACACTCCTGATATCCAATGTTTCAGCATTCATTTCAGTTTGTTACAACAGGACTACCTAGCATGCCCTGTGGGCACTTGTAAATAGCCGTTCAAGTTACATGTTATGTACAGGGCTTAGTTTTTGTTTATTACCCACATAGTTGATTTATGTGATACTTAAAGTTGCTGTGGATGTGTTTTGTTATTTTGTTGCACTGTGAGCAAGTACGTCGTTCTGTTTGATGACCAACTATATTTAGACGGCCCCTCGGCCAAATTGTTAAGCCAATTTGGTGCGTCCAAAAGTTTGCCCACCCTTGCTGTATACACAAGCCCAGACTTTTCAGTGCATTTGTGCAAGCAGCGATGTGAGCTAGACTTTAACAACTGCTTCTACAGCTGCTCAGCCACTGTTCTTCATAGTTTCCATACTTTATAAACGTCAAAGGGGACCTGGAGTAGCGGCGGTATCACATTTTGCTGCTACTTTTAAAGGTCACCATGGAGACGCTGTGTCTCTTATCGCCTGGAATAGGACTCAATGGGGCTCCAAATCAATGAAGTATCCACACATTCACCAATGACCACGCATTGTTCTCTCCCTCATTTCCTCTTTGTTTATTAGTTTGTAGCTACAGCCTAATTACTGCACGTGGCACGTAATGCCTACAGAGAGCATGTCTTAGCTAAACAGCCCGCAGGAAACACTCTTTCATGTGCTAATCAGCCGTTAATAGCTCCTGCGTATTGGCATACTGCTTCTTTGAAAAGAAAAGGGAAGTGAGCAGAAAGTGTGTTTGGCGTCAGTATACATGATGATGATGATGATGGTGGGGATTCTGGTTGGACTCACTGACAATCAGAAGGAAGTTGCATGCTGATTAGCTAGCCTGGAAAGAAAAATGCTGCTCTACCCTTGTCACACCAGTGATGGAATGAGCCATCAAATGATTTATTCCTGAATAGTTGAGGTGCATTCTAAGAATTGTGACTGCGTTCTGAATTAATTCCAAATATTACGGCCGAATGTTTTCAGCACGATAAAAACTTCTGAGGTGGATTCGAAGTGGAAAATGTATTGAACGGAATTCTAAATATTCTTGTGGTTATTCAACAGCATTCCAAACATTCGGATTGCATTCAGGAAAAAACGCAGCCAGCTGCCGTTGAAACATCACTATGAAGCGCTGCCTTATTCACATCAATTCATACGCCAAAGAAAAAAGGAGCCGGGGTTAATTTCACCCCTGGCACAGCACATCATGCTGCCAAGGAAAAAATGAGCCAAGCTTAACTCCACCTTTGACCACCCTTAAGAACCAGCTCCGGGTCCTGACGATGCTGCACCTTCCGACAAGACTTTGGGCGAAAATCAAATGGCACTCGTTTGGCGTTCAAAGTGCTTTCTAAATATACTGACTGAATTCTAACAGAATTTGTCATTTCCCTTTTGTGCTGCAACTAAACTCAAGTTGAATGTGCTGTTTTGAGAGATGGCATTTGAACGGCATTGTTACAAATTTCAAATTGAAGCCAAATGTGACGCAAATTTTGAAACGTCTTCATTCCGGTTCTGCTGGACTCCTGCTGTGCTTAATGTGACGGGGGCTTTACTGGATTCACTTGACATTATTTTGAAGCGATAAACACTGTCATGATCCTTACAGCAACAGTACATAAAGGTTTGACTTTAAAGCAACAGTTTCAGAATGATGGCAGTAGTGCCTCAATCCTTCCTATGGCAACCCCGCATCACTTTTTTAATGCTAGTGAACCAGCCAGGAAATCTCTCATGTTGTGTTTGTGATAGAAGCAACACAACTATTCTTACTCCTTACTATAAAATGCATTATTTTAGTTTTAGGTTGTCACTGTAAATGGAGACAAAAACAGTGAATGAAGTCATTATGTCAAATGTAAGGGTCTTTAATGTTGGTGGACCAGCCTGGGCACCTCTCATGTTGTGTGTGTCATGAAGCAAGATAACGCCCTTTTTCATACAGATACTTTAAAATGCATTTTTGTGTTATATATTTAGGCTGGGGCCGCACGGTGCCTGAGTTGGTAGCATGTTGGCCTCACAGTCAAGAGATCAGGGTTCGAATCTCCGTGTGGAGTTCGCATGTTCTCCACATGCGTGTGTGGGTTTTCTCCGGGTACTCCGGTTTCCTCCCACATTCCAAAAACATGCATGTTAATTAGCGATTCTAAATTGTCCGTAGGTATGAATATGAGTGTGAATGGTAGCATGTCTGCCCTGAGATTGACTGCCGAACAGTACCATGCCTCCCGCCTGAAGTCAGCTGGGATAGGCTCCACCATACCCGTGACCCTAATAAAGAAACGCGGCATAGAAAATGGATGGATGGATATTCAAGCTGTTAATGTCTAGGGAGATAAAAAAGCAGTAAAAGAAGTCAGTCATTAAATGAACTAACATCTGGATGAAATAGTCATGAGCGTTTCCACATAGAGAATGCAAAGTCGACCATGTATGAAATATTACAATTTTAACACACAGCATGTAAAAGGCACAGTCAGCGCCAAATTTGTGTAGAAATGACAATGTCAAGTGAAAATCACTCATTACTAAAATTGCATAAAAGCCATACAAATACAAACACAACACAAACACAAATGTAAGGCAATCAGAAGACACATTCATAGATGTAGTGACATGCAGTATTCTATACCGGTCACTAGGTGTCAGTAATGTTACGATAACATCCAATGAGACTCACTGGCACCAAACTTGATCGCAGAACAACAGGATTTTATTGGAGGCAAAAAAATTCCTAATCAAAACATGGGCTATCGTAGCAGCCGTAACCTACGCCAAGATAAAACTCATCTCTGAACCCTCAACGTCACTTCCTGTCAGCCCCCTACTCAGCTCCCCTGGAGAACATATTTATAGCAAAGCACGGTCTTCTTTATGCTTTAAATGGTTTATTTTATGTTTACTCTATTAGGTAATTTGTTTGTAAAGGTGTATTATTTCATGTTTAGAGGGCTCTAATAATGTTAAAAACTGTATTTTGAAGGTTTTTTTTTAACAGGTTTTCTATTCTATAATCTACAAAAATATTTGATTTAAAAATAAAAAAATCATACTTTGCGGTACTTCACTTATCACAGTCCACAGTCCTGGAACAAATTAACTGCAGTAAACGAGAGATTGCTGTATGTCCATGTTAATTTTTAACCAATTTTATTTTTGTTGTTTTTCTGATAAAACAGATGCTCCCAAAATTTGGAGATACATCTATCCATCCATTTTCGATACCGCTTATCCTCATTAGGGTCGCGGGTATGCTGGAGCCTATCCCAGCTGACTTTGGGCAGGAGGCGGGGTACACCCTGGACTGGTCGCCAGTCAATCGCAGGGCAGACAAACAACCATTCACACTCACATTCACACTTGAATGGACAACTTAGAGTCGCCAATTAACCTAACATGCATGTTTTTGGAACGTGGGAGTAAACCGGAGTAGCCGGAGAAAACCCTCGCGCGCACGGGGAGAACATGCAAATTTCACACAGAGATGCCTAACGGAGATTCGAACCCTGAACCTCCTTTATACATAAAAAAGACAATATTTGGTCATGCATGTTTTGTCCTGTATAGTGACAATTTGCATGAAATAAAACAAAAAACAAAAATGAAAACAAATGATAGGCATTTTCGTTGCAAAGTCTGAGGTCATGGTGACATACATATTTTGGTCCGTTAGAATAGGCATGTAGACATACATGTTTTTTGTTGGACAGTTGCTCAAACTGTGTCAAAACTGAGACAAAAAAGCCCATACAAATAATGAAGTCAATTCATACTGAATAAGTCATGATTAAATATGTTTATGTCTCTATTTTGAGATGTGGACGCATTGAGAAGGCAAATAAAAAAATGCTAATACTTTCTGCTAATTTGGGATTGAAATGCTGATGTCATGATGACATAAAAAAACTCTCTCCATTGGATGCACCGACCCTTCGCAGAGAAGCAGTAGCCATGCAAGTGTCCATATGTCACACTCCCTTTGGTTTGTCACACATAATGACAGTGTCAGGCTTCTATTGTAAGCCAATGCATCCTCATTTTGCAGCTGGCAGTCAGAGTCACAGCAAACTAGTGAATCACTCTCCTCATCAGGAACTTAACGCAGCATCAGCATCTCAGCACCGTGTGCCCAACAAGGTGACCGGCATTCCTCCCATAAACTACATCCTTGCCCAAAGCTTCAAAATGACACACACTTGACTGACATCTCCTTAAATACACTGACAGGAAATGAGATGCATATGCTATCTGTAGTAAGTGAGCCACCTCACTCCACTCCATTACTATTAGTGCCACTGTGCATGAATGACCAAATAAAGCATCCTTTTGTCTGATTGCGAGCCACGCCGCCCGCCTGCTGTCATATATCAAAAAGGAGGGACTCACCGTGCGGCGACAGAAGCCAGGTGGTGTGAGCGGAGGCTGCAGTGGCGAAGGAATCCCCCTCCTCCCCGTCCTCCCATTCCTCTTCCTACCGGTGTGTAAAGTGTGTGTGTAGAGCTGATCCAGCAGATGCAGACTGGAGCCACCAATAGAAAGAGGCGAGAGGGTGTGTGAGGCACAGCAGAGGAGGGGTCTGATAGCATTACATCATGGGCGAGGGTTCTGCAGGGGGTGGGGGAAGGTGTGTGTCCTTGTATTTCCACCACTGTATATTTCTCTTTTTTGTAGGATGATCAACCATGTGCACACCTGCACTGGATTAGTTTGCCATAAAGGCTAAGCCTAGATTCATTTCAAGTGTAAATAAGAAGGCTAGCAGTGAAGACGTCGCAAAACATGTTTCTTTTTTCTGTTGACGAATGACTCACTTGTCAATGTGGACAAGCACTTGCTGACATTTCAGGTGCCGCCTCAAAATGCAAGAGTTTCGCCTAAAAAGAGAACAGCGATGGACTTAAACAATGACAGCTCAGGGTCATCCCAAGCAGCGCCTCACTCGGCTCCGTCTGTGGCCGCTTGACACCAAAGAATACGATAGCAGCCATGCAGGAAACATACTGATAAGGATGTCTCTTTCTCTCCTACTTTTCCCTTTAGCAAAATGTTAAATAGCGAGGCATCTGCAGGCCTTGAATCAAGGTCAGAATGCAGATGCAGACACATCAAGTTTTTAGGCAACAGTTTGGAAGAGGGCAGAAGTGCACCAGAGCTTAGATGAATGTAATAGAACACCTTCCTTGTCATCGCTGTACAGCACAACACAACATTAGAAACTCTGTTAGATGCATAAATACATCTTAATAAAACAAATTTACAGTACAAATATAAAGTCAGTCTTACATAGTCATAGTCTCATACATAGTTTTTTTTGTTCTGGGATAGGCTCCAGCATACCCTTGCGACCCTAGTGGGGACAAGCTGCAAAGAAGATGGATGGAAATAAGTATTTATGTAAGTATATATACAGTACCACTTTACAATGAAAGTCTGATTATAAATACTAATAAACATCCATCCATCTATTTTCTAGGCCGCTTATCCCCATTAGGGTCACAGGGTATGCTGGAGCCTATCCCAGCTGACTTCAGGCGAGAGGCGGGGAACACCCTGGACTGGTCGCCAGTCAAGTGCAGGGCACATATAGACAAACAAACATTCACGCTCACATTCACACTCTAATGGGCAATTTAGAGTCGCCAACCAACCTAACATGCATGTTTTTGGAATGGAACCCAAAACCCATGTTTTTGGAACTCGGAGAAAACCCACACACGTACGGGGAGAACATGCAAACTCCACACAGAGATGCTCAACCGAGATTTGAACCCTGAACCTCCTGACTGTGAGGCCAACATGCTACGATGCTATGATGTGCTGTAGGATACAGTAAGATACTCATTCATTCATTCATTTTCTGTACCGCTTATCCTCATTAGGGTCGCGGGGATGCTGGAGCCTATCCCAGCTGACTTTGGGCGGGAGGCGGGGTACACCCTGGACTGGTCGCCAGTCAATCGCAGGGCACATATAGACAAACAACCATTCACACTCACATTCATACCTACGGACAATTTAGAGTCGCCAATTAACCTAACATGCATGTTTTTGGAATGTGGGAGGAAACCGGAGTACCCGGAGAAAACCCACACACGCACGGGGAGAACATGCAAACTCCACACAGAGATGCCCAACGGAGATTTGAACCCAGGTCTTCCAGATCTCCTGACTGTGTGGCCAATGTGCTAACCACTCAGCCACCGTGCGGCCC
>QODF01000118.1:1184173-1242247 GCA_024372805.1 Oostethus manadensis | reverse complement strand
AAGATTAATATAGTGGTAGCAGAATCAAATAGAATCCTATCAAATCGTATTGTTTGTGCAGTGCATCAAAAAGTTCTGTTCGTAAAATATAACGTTTCTGAGTCACATTGTAACCTGTGTATATAAAATCAAATCGTCTATCACAAAAAGATTTACCTCCCTATTATGTTGTTACAACCTACCTCAGTACCAGGTTGAATTGTAATATTGATTGATTGATTGGTTTGTTATTTTAAGCCACACAAAATACACAAAACAGAACACAACCAAAACAAACATAAAGACAGGAAACAATTTGGCTCAAAAAGGAGTGGGAAGAAGACAAGCTTATTTACACCCACCCCCTATTTGTAACACTAAAGCCAGTTATTTTAACACAATATGCAGCATGTTATACATTATAATACATAAACAAGATATTACACCTACACACACATACAATATGCGCTATTAATGCATAATACACTGTACATCTCATCCATACTAATGTGACATTACCCATTATCATAGCATCATCATGTGTTATAGCTAATTCTTAGATTTACCGTACAGTATGTATAGTTTTTTATGCAAACAATAGTTTAGATTAATAAATATAATGCTTATTAGTGTTGATGGTAACAATAATTAGCTTGGATAAAATGTGTCACACATTAAAAAAAGGCCAAGAGGGGCTGCGCTCTAGCAACACCACCACTCTTGACCAAGTCTCCTATGCTGTGCATTGAAAGAGACAAGATTTTGGCAGTCTGCTGCAAGAAGCTGAATGATCTCCTGCAGCTGAGTCTCCTAATTTGATGTTTTGTTTTGTGTGAGTGTCCTATGCTGTGCATTAAAAGAGACAAGGTTTTGGAGGCCTGTTGCAAGACAATACTTGAGGACAAATGTAATATTTAAATTGTTATACGCTTAAAAAAGATTCACACTAATAAATGTATGGAAGCACGTTGATGAATAATAAAGAATGAACTATAAACTTGTAAAACTTTTATTAATAATAAAGTAAAAATGATAAACATATAAAAATATAAATATAAATGAAACATAAGGCACTCAAAGATGCTGGGAACAATACGTAGTACGGGTGACACAAGACAGCAGGTTCACAAGACGAGACGATACGAGACGAGATTGGATCTACAAGAACAAGACAAGAGTTTAAAATTACTTTTAAGAAAAGTGCAATTAAAAAATATAATTTTTAAATATGTCAATATATTGCAATCGACTACTTTAATTTCTACAATGTTACACTCTTCTGCACTGTGTTTATGCTACCAGCCCTGCCTCCACCCACCGAGACAAAGAGACTGCACTACAGACAAAACGACTCGCTTGGCAGTGAAACCTCGTCCTGTCTGTTTAGAGGCAGGAGACGAGGCAAACATACAGTCCTGCATATGGCAATATACTGAAGCCATTCGTTTACTATGTGATTAATTCATTCATTATTAGTAACAAGAAGTCTTGTCATGTTTCTCTCGCCAGAAATCTCGTCAGATTTTGTGACACGAGATCTTGTCCATTCCTTTTCTTCAGCTTATACTTCAGCTTCTTCCAGTTCCACAAGGAGGATTCAAAGGCGTCCCCAGGATCGCTGTGAGACAGGATCCCTCCAGCATGTCCTAGGTCTGCCCCGGGGCATGCCCGGGTGCAACTCACCATGGAGGTGTCCGGCAGACAGATGCCCAAGCCACCTCAGCTGGCTCCTCTAGATGTGAAGGAGCAGCAACTCTACTCTGAGCCCCTTCTGAATGACTGTGCTCCTCACCCTATCTCTTAGGGTGAGTCCAGCCAACCTACGGTGGAAACACATTTTAGCTGCTTGTAAATGTGGTCGTTCTTTCAGACATGACCCAAAGCTCAAGACCATAGGTGAGGGTGGGAATATAGATCGTCCGGTAAATAAGAGATTTGCCAAAGCTATCATATAAAATGAGTAAATGCTGACAGAAGAACCACCAAAATCTACTTTTTTAAAAACATAATTATTGAACTCCCTTTACCTCAACTATTGACTCTTGCTGTAACTTTTAAGTAAATGTATATATTTTGGCCCCAGGTTAAACAATGTCTTCCTCTCATCGCTTGTGTTACTAAAGAAGTGCTGACTGGGCATGCTCCATCCATCGTATGGCAAACACAAAGTGATTTGTTCCCCGGGGCGTGTGTATACAAAGGTAACATTTGTTTCACTCGATCACTTCTACTGGAAGGTAAAGACTTTGATCAGTGTGTTTATAGTCTTCCCTTCCGCTTCCTGTTCCTGTTATCGATTGGTTGCATTTTCTGGCCTAAACAAATCAAATGTGTGTTAATGGAAATGAATAATTCAGGCGTTCCCCATTCTGTCATTCTCGACAGGTGACTATTTATTATGATGGCATGATGATGGTATATATCTCTATACAGCGCTTTGTAGCCAGATGGATGTACAGATGCATGATGCAATATGGTGGGCTCAAAAACACAACATGTTGGCCTAGTTTGGGGTAGCGCCCTCGCATGTGTGCACACATGATAGCATCCGAATGCTGAAATCCAAACATAAACACCACATTGTGGCTGTTTATCTTCCTGATTTTTGTCAAGTTCCAGCAAAGCTGCGTCAAAACAAAGCCGTGCTGGGAAGGCGCCACTTCGCAACAAGGAGTAATTAGGAGCAATGACGTTACAAATGGCCAAGTGTATTTTGTCACTAATGCTTTGGGACATTAAGGAGACATTTCCAAGAACTCTGGATATGTCGTTGTCTCAGATGATAGCCAAGGGATGAGATCATGTTTTTTTTAAAGATGGGTGGGGACAAAGTGGAAGCAAATAAAGACAAGCAGCAGCTGGAGGAAAATAATAAGCGAGATGACTGAACTTTGGGGATCACAACAATAAAACTGGAGTAACAGGGGAGCAGACCTCTGCCAAGGCAAAATACTGTATGTTGTGCCTTTCAGAATGAGCCGTTTCTGCAATCAACAGTGTGCCCTCTGACAAGAATGGGACAGTAGAGGTTATTACCATGAATGATTGTGAACTACACATACACTCAACTATTGGTGCAATAAATGATGTTGTAATTTACAGACAAAATGAGTAAAGTGACAAAACGACCGTTAAATGCCTGTGTTTGATTTCATGACGGCATAAACGTCAAAAAGAGAATATATTCCTCTATTGAAAGTGAATACATTACCACATTTAAAAAGGACAGACTCTACTCTACCATTTGCATTATGACATGAGAGGACACATCCAAAATTACTCAAAAAGGGAAAGAAATGAATACATAATAAATAAATAAATCAAAGAATCTAAACTTCAGCACATTGAATTTGACAACAACGGATAGAAAAAAAAAATCCAGTAATACATATGTATTGTAATGTATTGCACATATACTGTATGTGTATATCTAAATATGTATATATAAACTTGTATGTACACACACATACATACATACATATATACATACATATATATATATAAATATACATATATATGATGCAAATCTCACACACCCTCACCCTCATATATATATATATATATTTATATATATATATATATTGTTCTTGTGATATTATATCTTTATATATAATATCACTTTTTAACTACCTTTCATTTTATGCATATAACGTATTTTTAGCATCATCAAAGAAGATTTAACTATTAGTCTAAATTGCACTGAGAGTTTTAATTTACAGTATTCTGCAAGTGTAGCTATCTTCAAAATGCTGCAAACCTTTAATCTTATATAGTAGACATTTTAAATAAATTAAAAGAGTATCAAATGCTATCAAACCCTCTTAGCTACATTCCTTAACATTGTGTCCTTCAATTTATTACCAATTTAATAGCAGCTCTATTAATAGTTCAACTCAATTTGCAAAAAATATATATATATATATATATATATATATATTTCTCCTTGAAAAGGGAGTGTCCTCACGCATAAAGGTTCCCCTGGCGTCTGCAGTGATGCCTGTGAACCTATCCAGGCTCCACCTATCTTCTTTCTTTCACCACCATGCCTACACTGTTCCCTGTTGCCTTGGCAACCTTATGGCCAGTGAGGCCTCTATTGCTGTCTTTGGGGACACAACGGTGACTTCTGTGCTCTTCTCCAAGCAGCTGGAGGACTCGTTTAGGGTTAGAAAGAGAGAAGGTCCTCGTGCCCGTGCTTTTTTTTTTTAAACCACCTACACTTATTCACTGAGACCATTAGCTGGCAAAAAGCACAACATATGTCAATAAAGCAGTTTTTGCAAATGCATTAAAAAGACGGCAGTACTGTACTCCTTTTTGTTGATAGCTCTTTTTCACACATTTTCTATTAGCTTATCTAAACCATTTGGCATGTCTGGTTTGCAAATGCCTTTCAATGTGTGATAACTGAGAATATGATCTAAAGAAGAAAAGCACATTTGGTAGTATAATATGAGGAGAATCGACAAAATAGGACAAACTGAGGCTTCTGGGCCACTGTAATTTAATCACGCTGATGAGAGTGAAATTTTGACCAGTGCAATGTTTATTAGTAATACCATTAACGTTATCTTTTCTTGTTTTAATATTTTACATCCATGAGAGTACAACAAACCAAAAATACAAATCATGTCATATGTACAAACACACTCATGTATAAATATATAAAATACATATACATAAATATATTTATACATAAATATATACATAAAATATGTAACAGAATTCATGACCGGAGCTTTGAAGATTTTTTATTCTACACTCGCATTGGTACTTGTCTTGTATATGTCTTACACACCTTTTCCATTGCTGGCTTATAGTCTGGTGCGTCAAAATTTAGTGGGTGGGGCTTAAACACTGGTGCCTCTAGTACCTTATACCAGGAGAGTACGGTACATTACCATAACAGACGCTTGGAATCAGCCAAGGCATGTCCAACATGATAGAGTGAATAATGTTCACCTCCCATTCTGTGTGAAAGTGGTACATTTTGGCTTCCCTTTGCCCCACTTGGTTTGAAACACTTTGTTAAGTTTAGAACAATTAAATTGGAGGCTTACTAGCTAACCTGGCCAGTGGGTCTCAGTTATTTTCTGTCACGCCCCTCCTAAGGGCCAAAAATGTTGTAGCAACCCCCCATTTGAAATACTATTGACATTTGATAATATCCATTTATTTATCTGTAGTGTACAAACTGAATTTGAAACTGAAACCAGGAAAATACAACAAATGGAGAGCTGTAAAGTGTATTCCAGAGTCAAATGGCATGTTGAGTATAATTAATTGGGACATACTGTATTGGCAGGTTTACACTAACACGGAAAGTTCTCCCTTCCCCCTGACAGTTAAACCCGCCCCCCCAGGGTTCCCGCCCCACTATTTGAGAACCACTACTATAGGCTATGAGCAGCAGCCCTCCCATATGTGCTTGCAGTCATCCCTTTGCCTGTGCATTAGTTTTGTGCATTGTGGTGTACAACAAAGAATAGTAGGAGTGTAGAAGTGACTGTAGTGGTGTTATTTCATGTCTACAGTGCTGTAATAATGGTAAAAACCATGTTTAGAAAGTCAAACAGGTTTTTAGGCTCTAATTTATTAATTTTTAATGGAAATTTACATATGCGGTTGGGTCTGGAACCAATTAACAGCGATAAATGAGGGATGACTGTATATCCATTGATAATGTTATTTATAAAATGACTGGCCTTATATACAGTATGTCAATACGATGCGTGTACATATTACTAATGACAAGCAAATTGTTTGCAAATGTTTAGTGAGGGAAATTATCTTACACAGTAATTGCAGAAACAATGAACCAAACCTTTAAGAGGCCTCGGCCACTTAGAATGCACATGGTTCTTGCTCAGTGGAAGTATAATTTATCAATGTCCTGACCTCACCATTACACGTAAGAGGAAAACAGATGTTAAGCTGATAACTGCACTTGTTGCTGCGACACATTGTTCACACCGGGGACGTAGTTCGCTGCATTGTGTTAATAGTCCCCTAATTAAGTCTCTTCTCCGTTTCAGCTCATCACCGCCTGCTTTGTGACACCATGTTCCATTCTCAACTTGGTTTGGATTGACACAAGTGGATTATCAGTCAAGTTTAGAGTCAGACACTTCTCTTCTTGATATTAGAAACAGAAAGAGCGACAAATATGGACTTGTCTCGCACAGACATCCTTGACTGCAACCGAGGTCGTGTGGAACATTTTGTTTTGTTGGCAATGACACACTAATCACTACTAAGATAATCATGAAATGACTGGAATATCATTATCTTTATCATCCCGACCCCTATCACACATTCCATCAGCTTTGAAAACAAACAAGACCCTCTGAATGGTCCAAAAGGGAGAAGAAGTGACACACACTTTAAGGTATCATACAGTAGTTTGCATGTGAACATTTAAAGGGCTCCCATTATGCAAAATGGAGATTTGGATAACATTCTGACACCCTGAGCTTGTTTATGAACACCAAACATGAGAAAAATCGATTACTTATGTAGTTCTGAATTTTCATAAAGGAAAAACCTCCTTCCTCATGGACATGATTCCACCTCTGCCCCATTCCTAGCAGGCTTCACTACACATCTTAAAAGCCAGGACCTCAGTCAGTCAGCTACACAGTAGACATGGGAGCTGTAAGTTTGATCATTTATTTTTCTTAAGCACATTAAGCATTAACATTGGTAACGAAAACAATGTTCCTATTAAATGTGATGTAATTACAATTAGCACTGTAGCGCACATAGCTATGCTAGTGTTGGTAACATTTGTCCTTCTGTCTCGCTCCTTAGTGTTACATATTTGTAAGTTCTATATGGCATCTAGCACGGTGACTGAGTGGGTAGCACGTTGGCCTTCCTCCGGGTACTCCGCTTTCCTCCCACATTCCAAAAACATGCATGTTAAGATAATTAGTCCATCGGTATGAATGTGAGTGTGAAGGTTTGTTTGTCTGCCCTGCGATTGACTGGCAACCAGGCGGTACAGAAAGTGGATGGATGAATACGGCATCTAATACAATGGACATGTAAAGAGTTAAATCAAGTCCACAATTGGGCTTCTTGGAGTCGCAAAACTCAAGAAAATTATTTTAATAGATTCATTTAGATTTGGTTGAAAAGTGAAAGGTAAATTTCTAAATTTGGTTCAAAAGCGTCTATTTTTGGGCTATATTTGGACCAAATAAGGCGGACTAAACTTAGCCCAAATTTCTGACCACATTTTGTCTAAGAACAGCGTCCAAATGACATTTAGTGTTGGTTGAGACACAGCTCATTAGCATTAAAGCCACACACCAGTCAGACTAGATAGGACAGCTTTAGTCCGGTCTAGTCTAGTTCCCTTGCTTGCAAATGTACTAATTTGGAAGGATGTCGGAGCGTCTGCAGTAGGCAGAAATATGACGGTTTTACGGTATTATAATTACAGCTGTAAAACATGTTCTTTTTGAAATATCTTTATTGAAAAACAGTCATTTTACACCAAATAATAGAACACTAAGCGGCAGAGAAAATTGCTGGATGAATAATAGAACACGATAAAAGTGAAATATCACAACACACACAGTAAATACATGACTCAGTAAAAAAATCAAATAAATAAATACAATCAAGTGGATTAACATAAATACGCTTTTAAAAACTTTGTAATATTATTATTTGATAGTGTTTAATGAGCAGGTCACACTTTTCCGCATGCTTCAATTTCCGGGTCCCGTGATTCTTGTAGGGAACATTGCTCAAGCAACTGAGAACATTTATCGTCAGTTGCGAGACAGGACACTAATCTACAACATAAAATTTGGAGGAGATTTGAGCTTCTTGCAGGCAGTTTTAAATGCTCAGTCATTAGCATGTATTTAGCATAAAAATGTCCTACAAAATTGTCCTATTTCACAACGGTACTGTCATTGCAGTCTTCCTCTTTGGGTGACAGCAGCGTGAGAGAATGTCAGCCAGCCAGCCAACACAGCCGACAAGTCAGCCACCTGGAGCAGTCAGACGCTTCCGCAAATCCTGCCAGTCTGTCACACAATTGCGGAGCTGTTCCGGCGTGAAAAAGTGTCCAGCCAGCCGATTAATCAGCTCAGCATCCACAGGAGCGATTATATGCTGGGAACATGTGGGAAATGAGCAAAACGCTGATGGAAGTGTTTCCTTCCAGGAGGGAAATTATGGTCACAAACACGGAAAAGGCTGAATCCACAATCACAATGTACAACTTTGCATCCCTTTGGCGTGCTGTTTCCCAGTCCAGTGCATGAAGATTCGTGTCACTGTTTGTGTTGAAATTTGTGGGTCAAGTGCAAATGTCAGCTGGCCCGCTTTGGGCCTAGTTAAATGTTAAAGGCATTAAACTCCCAAGAGTCAATGAGACCTGCCAAGACATTCATTCACAGCATTGCAGCAGGGCCGTTCTCAATGTTGTTTGTGTTAGGGTGCACTCACACTTGGAAAAAGAACAAAAGAGGTGTCATAAAATTGCTGTATTAATGATAATTGCCACCCTGTATAATATATATAAATAAAAAGCTTAAAAATAAGCCAGAAAATGGAATACAGCACATTATAAAAAATACTGTAGAGCAGTGTCGGCGTCTCTGTAAGTAGCCCGCTAGAGTAGTTAAAATATAATAAAATACCATTAATATGACTATATACAGTGGTGTGAAAAACTTTTTGCCCCGTTCCTGACTTTTTATTCTTTGTCACACTTAAATGTTTCTGCTCATAAAAAATTGTTAACTATTAGTCAAAAATAACATAATTAAACACAAAATGCAGTTTTTAAATTAAAGTTTACGTTATTAAGGGAGGGAAAAAACTCCAAATCTACATGGCCCTGTGTGAAAAAGTGATTGCCCAATGTTAAAAAATAATTTAACTGTGGTTTATCACACCTGAGTTCAATTTCTGTAGCCACCCCCAGGCCTGATTACTGCCACACCTGTTTAAATCAAAAAATCACTTAAACAGGAGCTACCTGACACAGAGAAGTAGACCAAAAGCACCTCAAAAGCTAGACATCATCCCAAGAACCAAAGAAATTCAGGAACAAATGAGAACAAAAGTAATTGAGATCTATCAGTCTGGTAAAGGTTATAAAGCCATTTCTAAAGCTTTGGGACTCCAGCGAACCACAGTGAGAGGCTTTATCCACAAATGGCAAAAACATGGAACAGTGGTGAACCTTCCCAGGAGTGGCCGGCCGCCCAAAATTACCCCAAGAGCGCAGAGACAACTCATCCGTGAGGTCACAAAAGATCCCAGGGCAACATCTAAAGAACTGCAGGCCTCACTTACCTCAATTAAGGTCAGTGTTCACGACTCCACCATAAGAAAAAAATGGGCAAAAACGGCCTGCATGGCAGAATTCCAAGACGCAAACCACTATTAAGCAAAAAGAACATTAAGACTCGTCTTAATTTTGCTAAAAAAACATCTCGATGACTGCCAAGACTTTTGGTAAAATATCTTGTGGACTGACGAGACAAAAATTGAACTTTTTGGAAGGTGCGTGTCCCGTTACATCTGGCGTAAAAGTAACACAGCATTTCATAAAAAGAACATCATACCAACAGTAAAATATGGTGGTGGTAGTGTGATGGTCTGGGGTTGTTTTGCTGCTTCAGGACCTGGAAGGCTTGCTGTGATAGATGGAAGCATGAATTCTACTGTCTACCAAAAAATCCTTAAGGAGAATGTCCGGCCATCTGTTCGTCAACTCAAGCTAAAGCGATCTTGGGTGCCGCAGCAGGACAATGACCCAAAACACACCAGCAAATCCACCTCTGAATGGCTGAAGAAAAACAAAATGAAGACTTTGGAGTGGCCTAGTCAAAGTCCTGACCTGAATCCCATTGAGATGCTGTGCCATGACCTTAAGAAGGCGGGTTATGTTAGAAAACCCTCAAATAAAGCTGAATTACAACAATTCTGCAAAGATGAGTGGGCCAAAATTCCCCCAGAGCGCTGTAAAAGACTTGTTGCAAGTTATGGCAAACGTTTGATTGCAGTTATTGCTGCTAAGGGTGCCCCAACCAGTTATTAGGTGCAGGGGCAATTACTTTTTCACGTAGGTCTATGTGGGTTTGGATTTTATTCTCCCAAAATAATAACAACATTCATTTAAAAACTGCATTTTGTGTTTACTTGTGTTATCTTTGACTAATATTAAAATGTGTTTGATGATAAGAAACATTTTGTGTGACAAACATAAAATAAAATAAAAAGTCAGGAGGCAAATAGTTTTTCACACCACTGTAGCTACAGTAACTCTAACTACAATAGTAAAATAGCAATAATACGACTCGCTGTCTACTGACTTACCTACCAATTTAGACAGATTTTGTATGTCAGGGCCTAGCACCGTACCAATTTGGAAGAATATCTGACCCAAGATTTTGGTGGAAGGCCATTCATTCTAATGACTCAGACTAGCGCTGTTAGTAATTTATTGACAGTCCCTAGAAAAACAGCCAGGGGTTGGAACGGCCCTTCCCATGTGAGCTCGCCGCACCGTGAGAGAGCAGTCCGGGCACGGTGAGAGAGGACTACTGCTTTAGCTACGGGGCCGAATAGCCAACATGAAACTTTACCACGGTGTATTTGCAGACATAAAAGTGAAAGCACATATTGTTTTGAGCTCTAAGTGCACAGTCAGTCAACTGCCACTGCACATAACCTGCCTCTCCTGGCGTCACCGCCTTAGCTATTAGTGTGTCACGGGCTATGAGCTACAGCTACAGCGCACTTCTCATTATAAGACATATTGCTATTCTCCCGTTAATTACATTGTTTTATTTTATTGCGCAGTAACTTGTTTCAGACTGAACTCAAAACTCCTTCACCTTTTTTTCTCTTCCACGCAGTGAGACGCATACACTAGACAACCTTCCCCTCCCTTGTTCATCCGATCAGCAGTCAGAAGACAGTCTAGATGCATTCACGGACTTAGCGGTGAGTCAAATATTCCATATTCTTTTTGAAAACGCACATTTGCCCTACTTCGATGTTTAAAAAAAATCACTGCGCTTAGCGAAGGTAGCCGCAACAAGGAGGCTGAAGAGCTGCATGCGGCTCCAAAGCCGCGGCTTCCCGACCCCTGGTCTAGTTGGACTAGTGCTGTCCTACCTAGTCTTTGAGCATGAACTGATGAAACCTGCTCGGATGAGAGGTGTAAACCTCTTCTAAGAGAACCACAGCAGTCAGTTCAATGCCCTGAGAAATAATTCTAATGGTTCCACCATTAAAACAAAAACACATGTAAAACAGCATGGGTTGTAGTTGAAGGAGCAGGTTTAGGACATTTTTTATGGCTTTCAATAATGAAATACGTTGGGAGAGGGTGACATTAGCATCTTTAATCTGTTCCAGAAGATCTGACTCTAACCAAAATGGATGTTAACCAAATACATTTTTCCTGTAAGAAATAATTTAAAGCCAATTAAACTGTCCTAGAAAGTCAAACATGTTAAAGCACCTTTTAAAGTTTTATCAATTAGTTTTAAATACATATATGGAAATATACATATATATGACAAACAAAAACAATAAATGAACATTTCAGTTCTCCTTTATCTACATTATAAATGTGATTCTCGACGTGACTGTATTCAAAGACGCAATGTGGCAACCAGAGTGACACAGACACCACCTTCCTGTTTTGCCATGAGTTATTATTTTAATTCCATTGGGTTTCTCACCGCAATACCTCAAAATGGAGCCAAAAGAAGTTGCAAGTACCAGCATTTGATACTGTATTGAATTCAAGATATAAACCTTGACAAAACATGAAGGTGACGTCTGTGGCGATCTCACCGCCTTGTCGCGTGTTTGGGAACAGTTGCGTCTTTATTATAGGTCAAATGTAAAGCTATAATTGGAAAACTCTGAAAATTAGCTTTGTATTAACATTTTTGAGATCCAACCACTGATGTACTCACAGACAGACGACACAGCTGACTTCTGCTTCCTGTTTCTATTTAGTGGAAAGCTAATAAGATGCACAGACGGACTTATGCAGTCTATTAACAAACCAACAAGATGCCCTCCATATTGTATGTTAACCAGAAAATTTACTCAAACCAAGGCAAAATATAGTTAACTGAATTAGGTTTACTGAGAAACCCACTAACCAGGGCGGACACAAACCAAGCTTCCTCTGTACATCCTGGCTGTGTGGGATGATGTGGGACGGCAACTTCATCACGGAAAGACAAGGCGTGTCATTATTTAAGATGGCACCGTGTAGTGTGTATCAGATGCGGGACGTAGAAAGAATTGAATAGTTTCGACTCCTGGTTGAGGAGCGGGATGCCACCCCACAACAGTGTGTGACCAGGATTCTTTTACAGAGTGCAGAGGTTACTGACCATTTTGCATCGAAAAATAGCCAATATGTGTTGTTTCTACTTTGTTACTGATATGACGACATTCTGTGTTTATATATTTCATGTGCCCCACCAAAACAGGGATTACGAGTGAGAATTATACGAGAAGAATTATTAATGCTCTGGATCAACTGTCCATGAGGTCAGCGGTGTCTCATGTTGATGAGGTCAGTGTGCTTCAGGCCAAACGTGGAGTCGGCTGCATGCTGTGTGCATAATGTTGTGGATTTATGGCAGAGGCGCGAAGACTTGTTGGCCACAACATTAGGTACACAATCTAAGAAGATTCAATACAAGAGCTGGAGCACACTGTGGGTTTTGAAGCACGTACAGCACCCCCCAAAGTGAGGTACACAAAAGAGCGTATGGCATCATTAAGGGCACTTTACATTCTGGCCACGGACAGTTTGTCCTCCCCCCTTCAGGGAGGTGCAGGCTGCGGAGGATGAAGAGGAGGAGAAGACTCAGGGGTAGGTTTTCATAAACCCAGCTGCTTAATATCCTGCTTAATGTTTTCCACATTTATTCATTTAAAAATGTCATAATATTTTTTAAAGGAAGGGTTCTTGCTTAGATATACATCGTAAATTGTATATAGCTATAAAGTCATGTTACTGCCTTTTTGCTATATTTTAACAGGAATTACTGTATCTAGGGAAAAACCAAAAACTAATTAGGTACGTTAGTTAGCCTGTTAGATTGCTAAAAAAGCATCAATATAATATTGCTAAAGTTTACAAAAAATTCAAGTAACACTTTTGTTTTGCTCCCATTTTTCAATGCCCGAAATCAAAGATCTAAAAAGTTTCCTATGTTCAAATGTGTGAGTGAGCATTTCTCCTTTGCCGAGACAATGCATACACCTCACAGATGAGACTTATTAAGATGCTGATTAGACGGCATGATTGGCTACAATAAAAGGCCACTCAAAATGTGCAGTTTTTCTGTATTGGGGGAGAGTTTGAGGGGAGAGAAACAGTCACCGTTTGCCTCATGCAATGGTTGTTGACTGTGGTCTGTGGAACAGCAAATACATTGGCCATATTTCTTCTGTGACTGTGTTATCAATGCAATATCATTGAAACCACATTGATTTTTAGTTATATTAAAATGGCGATGTGGTTTTAACGTTGAAATACAATTTAAATTATATTGGTCTGTGGTGAGGAAACGATTGTTGTGTCAATATTAGCAGTGCATGCAAACTGATGAAGAATCAACTTTGAAGTCTGACATTGATGACAATTCAACATTGTTTCAGGGGTAATTTGTTATCTAGTTTGTTTTATTAAAATGGTTATATTCACAATGATAGTAATGCAAATTATAACAGTATAAAGTCTTGTTTGTAGATGTCCTGCTAATAGTATTTGACATTGACTGTGTTTTTGTGAAGTAAATGCATTCTAGCCACAACATAAAAGAACCTGTAGAGGCGTCCAAACAACACAAGACGATCTGTGGCCTGTGCAGCACAATAGGCACTGACAACATGAAATTACAGCCTCTGCATTAAGCTTTTTATTTCTGGGCCACTCAGAATGGCAGAAAAGGAGGCGGGGCTGTCAACTGGAATAAACCCAGTAGTTCTCATGCACGGATGCCATGGCAACATGTAGACAAACGTGTCACCTTTCACGCTATGAAAAAATAAACATTCTAAAGGCTGAACTATGAATTCCTCCCTACTAGCTTAACTACTACGAGCTACAATTACTAACGTAATACTGTATATAAGGGAAATAGAGCAGGATATAATAGTTTGTGGAATTAAAATTTTTTTAATTAATTAAATTAAACAAAGCCCCTTTAAACACATTTTAGTAAGACATTAATTTTTTTTACCGCTTATCCTCATTAGAGTCACGGGTATGCTGGAGCCTATACCAGCTGACTTTGGGCGGGAGGCGGGGTAGACTGGTCACCAGTCAATCGCAGGGCTCCTATAGACAAACAACCATTCACACTCTCACTCATATTCATACCTATGGACAATTTAGAGTCACCAATTAACCTAACATGCATGTTTTTGGAATGTGGGAGGAAACCGGAGAAAACCCATGCATGCACGGGGACAACATGCAAACTCCACACTGAGATGATTCAAACCCTCAACCTCCTAAATGTGAGGCCAACATGCTACCCATTCAACCACCGTGCGGCCCTTTGGTAAGACAATAAAAGACAATTCACTTATCATAGCGTAGAGATTAAAAGCTTCACAGTAACCGCACAGCATGACTTCACACCATTTTTGTCATTAAAAATAAACCCCCCAAAAGCTTTACTGACCTAAAAAATGTGACATTAAAATACCACATCACATTGAAGTGAAGGGAAGCCTTTAAACGTAGGCCACATGAGTAACAAGCCCGCCGACAATTAGGCCTAATTACAGCGTGGGGATATCCTGCTTCACTTTAATGAAGACAGTTCTTTGTTTCAGCGCTAAGACAGGATGTGCTGACTGATCATACATGCGGATATTGGATAACCTTTGACTGCTGGCATCTAATGGACACTTTAGAGCATGTATCAGTGACACATGCATCAGAGGCCAGTGTCGCGCTTTCCTGACCTGGAGTAAGTGAGGGCTGTGCTGATGTAAGCGCGACAGCTATCTATGGGAATGTTCCTTTTAGCCTCTTTGATGCGCTCTCCCTTCAAAGTCACATTACAGAAACCAGTATATGTGTGAGGCTGTAGTTAGTATACTGTTTCTGTGCAAGCAGGGGATTTCAAAAAGACATTTGTGGAGAAAATGCAGCATGTATTCCATTGTTGTGACTTTTCAAGTTTTTTTTTGTACAAATACCCCTAACTCTATTAAATACATTGATTTTACAGTACCTTTAACTTTGAGTGTCTCTTATTCAAATAAATATTGACATTCACAACCAACTGTAGCACAATACATAATTAGTGACATGTGCACAACGCCAATCAGCATGTCATGCCCTGTCGTGACTATTACAGTACCTTTAACGACAAATGCCCCTCATTTGAACCAATATCGATATACACAACCATCTGTAGTAAAGGATATCAAGAAAACCCATTAAGTAAAAAGCATGTCATGCACTGTCATGACTATACCATCATCCTTTCACCACCTCTCGCAAATCTATCTTCATTAGTGAAATGTAGCATGTTTATAAAGTACAAGCATGTCATGCATTGTCGTAACTATTACAGAATTTTCTTTGCACAAATGAGCTGAAAAATCAATCCGAGTTTTTAAAAAAAATAGACCCACATGTGGCAGTTGGTGCTTTCTGCTGACCACCGGCTATAACATTTCTAAAACCATTCCCACACCGACTGGCCTTTGACCTCTCAAGATGAGACTGTCTGCATGCTTGTAAGACATCTTCACTTCCACAGGGATTCTATTAAACATAAATGTTACATAAGACAGGATTGCAGATGGTGAATGAATGAATAAATTAACTAAAACTGGGGAAAATCTATGATCTATTTTTTACTTTTTTATTTGATAAAAAAACATATTTTAACATTAATGTTTGATGTCTGGAAAATGCGACAAAAGCATGCTTTTACACAGAGGTCGTTATGTGACAAATAACAATTCAAACCTTGACTACTTCATGCAACAAATAGCATAGCTGACATTATGTTTGTCCTCTTTAGACAGCAAAGTAGCTACGAGAGAATCAACAACATTTACTGTTTCAACACTGGTAGAAGGAGGCGGTCAAAGCTTGAGAAGGAAAAAAAAAAACGGCAGCACTTTAGCGATCACGCGTTTCCATGGAAACGTGACTGGTCAGCTCCATTGCCATTTCTCAGTCTAATATTGTATAATGGTCCTTTTATTCAGAATACCATCTAGACTAATTCATGTCAATCATAAGAAACCCCTTTTATATAATAGCTTATGTTTAAGTGCAGCCCAGGAAACACAAGCCCTAAGACCACGCCGATGGCCCCTCATGAAGACGTCTCCCCTCCGGACGATCTGTCTGCTCGGCCACATTTAAACCCAGCAAACCCCTGACTAAAGCAAACAGGAGGAGTGGTGTATCCACAAATATACACACTGCTGTGGTCTACCAGGCGGCAGCAGAGGGATGCCCTGGTCTTTAATTATTCTTCCTATGAGGAGGTGAGAACATGCCGGTGTGGGCTTGCTGAGACGCTGTGACCCCGCTATGGTATTCACACTGCTGGCATAGTTCACATGACTCTGCCAGAATCCTGAAACACTCTAAATCTAAAACATACCAGCGGGAAGTCTATTGGCTGCTGTGTCTTCCAAACAAAAAATATCTCATGCACATTTAAGCAAATGTGTTTTGTTTGTCTAAGTTAAGCATTACCTATTTAAATATGTTAAAATACAAATACACTGCCAAGCCAAAAAAAAGTCACCACCAAAAAAGTTATACAGGTACACTCTAATATTTTGTTGGACGGCCTTAGCTTTGATTACGCCACGCATTTGCTGTGGCATTGTTTTCATAAGCTTCCATAAACTGTTGCATGAGTTTTCCACCAAGATTTTGCTTTGATGATGGATAAGTCTGGCAGCTGTGCAAAGCCTTCTCCAGCACATCCCAAAGATTCTCAATGAGGTTAAGGTCTGGGCTCCATGTGTGAAGATGATGTCTCATGCTCCCTGAACCCCTCTTTCACAATTTGAGCCCCATGAATCCTGGCATCTTGGAATATGCCCGTGCCATCAGGGAAATAAAAATCCATTAATGGAATAACCTGCTCGTTCCGTATATTCAGGTAGTCATCTGACCTCATTCTTTGAGCACATAGTGTTGCTGAACCTAGACCTGACCAACTGCAGCAACCTCCTACCTA
Organism: Oostethus manadensis; assembly: GCA_024372805.1. Taxonomy (NCBI): domain Eukaryota; kingdom Metazoa; phylum Chordata; class Actinopteri; order Syngnathiformes; family Syngnathidae; genus Oostethus; species Oostethus manadensis. The sequence goes on along the minus strand of QODF01000118.1, from coordinate 1,225,025 downwards.
TTTGCTTACTTAAATCCAGGGGGCCACTTTTGTTTTGGCCAGGCAGTGTATAAGAAGAGGCATTCAAAGTGCTGTGAAAATGTAGTGTTGTATCCTGGTCCCTAGGTGTCAGTAATGTTACTGTAGTGTTTGATGAGACACAAACACCAGACTCGATTAACAGGCTATGCAGTTAGGAATAGTCTCACTACCTATATAAAGGTAGAACTCTGAACCCCCAACATCACTTCCTGTTCACCCAACTCCCCAAGTGACTACATCCATTTATTTTAACACATACCAGCATGTTTCTTTATCTCTTAAAGGCTTATTTTCAGTTATGATTTATTCCACTTTGCTTTGCTGTATGCCTGAGTTTTCAATGAGAGTTTGTGCTTCCTGTTCTATGAAGCATGTTTTCCCCGCCACGTGACTGCACTGTATTAGATTTGAACATATTTTAACATATGAAACTGAATTTCCGCCCAGCTGGACACAAGACACACACGCCAAAAAAAGAACCTCTGATTTTTCTTGGAAGGAGTGTTTTTATGCAATCTCTTCTGCATTCTCTGGAGATGTGTTGTGAATTTGAACATGAACTTGAGCTGCCCCAACACGCCCTGAGTGTTCATCTCTGCAAAAGCACTGAAAAGCTGTCAAGAGCTTTTGGTGAGCTCATACTGTTACACCCAACCAAAACACACAGGGCGGGGGGGACGATGTTAAATCATGTGCTGCTACAAATCTGAGCACGTTCCTCCCACTATTATGTTGTTTCTAATTTGTGGGGGTAATTAAGGAAAACTGTGATTGCTAAGCAACTTCAGGTGAGCTGTCAGGCAGTGACTAATAGCAAAAGAAAATGTTTAAAAAGTTAAAAAGATATTATAAGGATTTTGCTATCTAAAATCCACTTTCCCTAGACTCTATTGGGCTATGAATAAACATTTCTTGAACAACTTGCACTACCTCTGAGTCACTGGAATTGGAAAGGCCACAGATCGTGCAACCATGAGTTTTGCATGACAATTCTTGATAGCCTCAACTTGAGAATATCTTCCTTTAATGGTCCTCCAGAGAAGAACATAGATTTAATTCCCATACATCATGGAACATACACAAAAAAAATTTAAATTCAACAAATAAATAAGAAAATATATCAATAATAGTATTATTATTATTATTATTATTATTATTATTATTATTATTATTATTGCGGTTGACTGGCCACCAGTCCAGGGGTACCCCGCCTACCGCCCGAAGTCAGCTGGGATAGGCTCTAGCATACCCGCTACCCTAATGTGGATAAGAAAATGGATGGACAGTTAGCTACTGTTGTTAGCTATACTAACTAACTGTTAAAAGTTGTAAAATTAGTATTTGACCATAAAAATAATCAAATGCCAAGATTTTTTGTGCAGTATTCACGCTTTAATTTGGTAGCTAACTATGGCTGCAAGCTATCTAGTAATCCCTTGATTATCAAGATTAATTGGTTCCAAAATTGACTGGTGATAAGTGGATTTCCTTATTTACAATTGGAATATTATTGCAGTTAGAGCATAGAAAATCTGTTTATGACCGTGTAAATATGGGTTTTGACATTATATCACCTTTACACTCATATTACCCCATATAGTGGATATAATCAGAGAAAGTTAGCCATTCAAGTCATAAATAAAACTCATGGTTGTGTTGGTTGCAATAAATGTCTTTGGGTTGTGTGAACAGGAAATTACATCGGGAGTTTAGAATTGACTTTTAGCTGGTTTACGACCACAACAATAGCCCGTGTTATAATTATTATTATTATCATCATTTTGAAGTTGTTATTATTGTACCTTATGTGAGATAGTTCAAATCTGCAAAAAATCCTGCAGTTTTGGCAATCCAGTCTGGCGATTGTATGTTTCACCTACTGACACCTAGTGACCTAGGATTCTTTTGAGCAGGTTTTGCTTTTTTATTGATTGTATCGTCCCTTAGCTAGCTATGCTATTTGGAAATTTTCTAACCTGATGAGTATGAAAGCAACTGTTACTGATAGAATGTTCAAAAAACAAAAACATAAATACAGATACGGCAAAAAACTACATATCAGACACATTATCTTATTTTTATGGTATTAGAAGTATGCTAGGCATGCATGTGTTCATACCATCTGTTATTTGTGCTTTTTCTTTCTTGCTTTTTAAAAGAAAAACATACTTGATGACACAACAGGTTTGTGCAAGATGAGGGGCCCGCTGCTGCTGCTTCTGCTAATCCTGCCTCCCTTCCCTCAGACTGTCTGTTTCTCATTTGCTGTTACGCAACATCTTTCTCATCCTTCTCAGAACCAGATGTTAAATGCACAGTGCTTTCATCTGGAGGTATAGCGCACTTACTGTTTGGATGGATGGATGCACAACCTAATGTTTACTGGTAGAAGCTCGCTAAAGTGAAGGGTAGTGGGACAGTGTGCAGATGAGATATAAATCTATATTTAAAAAATGATATGATGGTTTTGTGAACATCAAGATCTCAAAGGAAAATAAGTCTATTTAGATTCGTATGGCATGTAATCTGTTGTTTCGGCATTGTTGACTCGTTTGAAATGCATCAGTGTAGTAAATTAAAATGTCATACTTTAGAATTATGCAGGCTTTATTTGGTGACAGTAAATCAAATGAAACATAGAAGTAATGCATTACAATTCAGGGTAAACATGCTAATCACACTGAGAGAAACACACCGCGACAATACACTGTAAATATGGAGCTTTGGCGACCTCTGGCGTCAGCTTTTCCCCATTTGTTCCATGCACTGCCCACTCATACAGTAGTTACTCTAATATTGACAAGCCTCTCCGAGGTCAGCTAGGACAGGCTCCAGCATACCTCCGTGAGTGTAGTGAGGATAAGCAGCATAGAAAAGGGATGGATGGATGGTGTTAATAAATATTTAACCACAGCCGCAGCTTAAAACTTGACAATATTTTTAACAGTAGGAAGTGCTAACTACAAGCAAGTTCATCTGACAGCCACTTAGATAAAAACTGGAACGTACCATGAGGTACATACGTAGAGAAATAGATTCATAAAGACTAATGATTGCTAATTTACTATATATTTATAATCATTAATATTTTGTAAAAGTAAGCATAGCAAATGACTCTGTCCGGATATGTAGCTAGCTCTTTAGCCGATTGCATAGGTAGGTTAAATATCAATGTTGATGCTATTTTACCAGCATGTTTATTTTACTGTATTTAACTGTAAAATATGGCAAACTACTGGATGGTAGATAGCTGTGCTAGTGCTATTTTACTACATTGCAAAGGTAAGTATAGCCAACGACCGCATGTAGCGTGCTCGCGTGCTATTTAGCTAGCTTGTTAGCTGACTAAATACAGTGGATACTTGAAATAGCTATGTACTGTAGGTCTGTACAACAATTCTAAAATATATCAATAAACTTGTAGATAAGTCATATTGTTGCTGTTTTGAAAATTTAAACCATTCTATTCTATTCAATTGCGATTTTGTTATTGTATGTTTTTGTCCAGTCTCCTGGCTTCCATCCATCCATCCATTTTCTTCCGCTTATCCGAGGTCAGGTCACGGGGCAGCAGCCTAAGCAGGGAAGCCCAGACTTCCCTCTCCTCGGCCACTTTTTCCAGCACTTCCCGGCGGATGCCGAGGCGTTCCCAGGCCAGCTGAAAGACATAGTCTCTCCAGCGTGTCCTGGGTCTTCCCCGAGGCCTCCTACCGGTTGGACGTGCCCTGAACACCTCCCCAGGGAGGCGTCCGGGAGGCTTCCTAACCAGATGCCCGAGCCACCTCATCTGGCTCCTCTCAATGCGGAGGAGCAGCGGTTCTACTCCGAATCTGTCACGGATGACAGTGCTTCTCACCCTATCTCTAAGGAACAGCTCCGCCACCCTGCGGAGAAAACTCATTTCGGCCGCTTGTACCCGCGATCTTGTCCTTTCGGTCACTACCCAAAGCTCATGACCATAGGTGAGGGTAGGAACGTAGATCAACCGGTAAATTGAGAGCTTTGCCTTTCGGCTCAGGTCTCTCTTCACCATGACAGACTGGTGGAGAGTCTGCATCACTGCAGACGGTGCACCAATCCGCTTGTCCATCTTACGTTCCATCCTTCCTTCACTTGTGAACAAGACCCCATGGTATTTAAACTCCTCCACTTGAGGCAGGACCTCATCCCCGACCTTTTCCGGGCAAGAACCATGGACTCAGATTTGGAGGTGCTTATTCTCATCCCAGCCGCTTCACACTAAGCTGCGAACTAATCCAGTGGGAGTTGAAGGTCACTGCTCGATGAAGCCAGCAGGACCACGTCATTTGCAAATAGCAGAGATTGAATCCTGCGGTCACCAAACTGACACCCCTCAACGCCCTGGCTGCACCTAGAAATTCTATCCATGAAAGTAGTGAACAGAATCGGTGACAAAGAGCAGCGCTGGCAGAGTCCAACCCTCACTGGTCATACAGGGAACGGACTGCCTGGATTGTCGGTCCGAGACCCCATATTCCCAGAGCACTCCCCACAGTATTTCCCGAGGAACACGGTCGAATGCCTTCTCCAAGTCCACAAAACACATGTAGACTGGTTGGGCAAGCTCCTATGCTCCCTCAAGGACCCGGCCAAGAGTATAGAGCTGGTCCACAGTTCCACGACCAGGACGAAAACCACACAGCTCCTCCTGAATCCGAGATTCGACTATCCGGCGGATCCTCCTCTCCAGAGCCCCTGAGTAGATCTTGCCGGGAAGTCTTAGGAGTGTGATCCCATGATAATTAGAACACACACTCTGGTCCCCCTTCTTGAAAAGTGGGACCACCACCCCGGTCTGCCAGTCCAGGGGCACCAACCCCGATGTCCACGCGATGCTGCAGAGTCGTGTCAATCAAGACACGCCCACAGCATCCAGGGCCTTAAGGAACTCCGGGCGGATCTCATCCACCCCCGGGGCCACCAAGGAGCTTTTGACCACTTCGGTAACCTCAGCCCCAGAGATAGGGGAACAAGCCTCAGAGTCCCCGGGCACTGCTTCCATGTTGGAAGACGTGTCGGTGGGATTGTGGAGGTCTTCAAAGTATTCCCTCAACCGGTCCACAACATCTCGAGTCGAGGTCAGCAGCACACTGTCCCCACCATACACGGTGTTGACTGTGCACTGCTTCCCCCTCCTGAAACAGCGGATGGTGGACCAGAATCTCTTTGAAGCCATCCGGAAGTCATTTTCCATGGCCTCTCCGAACTCCCCCTATGTCCGAGTTTTTGACTCAGTGACTGCCAGAGCCGCAGACCGCTTGGCCTGCCGGTACCTGTCAGCTGCCTCCAGAGTCCCATGGGCCAAAATGGCATGATGGGATTCTTTCTTCAGCTCGACGGCATCCCTCACCGCTAGTGTCCACCAACGGGTTCTGGGATTACCGCCACGACAGGCACAGGCCACCTTACGGTCACAGCTCCGATCAGCCGCATCGACAACGAAGGCATGAAACATCGCCCACTCTGACTCAATGTCAGCTGCGTCCTTCGGAACTTGGTAAAAGCTCTCCTGCAAGTGGGAGTTGAAACTTCTTCTGACAGGGGACTCTGCCAGACATTCCCAGCAGACCCTCACAATGCGTTTGGGTCTGACCGGCATCCTCCACCCACCATCGGAACCAACTCACCACCAGGTGGTGATCGGTTGACAGCTCTGCCCCTCTCTTCACCCGAGTGTCCAAAACATGTGGCCGCAAGTCCGACGTCACAACCACAAAGTCAATCATCGAACTGCGGCCCAGGGTGTCCTAGTGCCAAGTGCACATGTGGACACCCTTATGCTTGAACATGGTGTTTGTTGTAGACATTCCGTGAGCACAAAAGTCCAATAACAAAACACTGCTCGGGATAAGATCAGGGGGGCCGTCCATCCCAATCACACCTTTCCAGGTCTTCAACATGAGCGTTGAAGTCACCCAGTAGAACAAGGGAATCCCCCGAGGGAGCACTCTCTAGTACCTCCACTAAGGACTCCAGAAAGGGTGGGTATTTTGAACTGCCGTTTGGTGCATAAGCACAAACAACAGTCAGGACCCGTCCCCCCACCCCAAGGCGTAGGGAAACTACCCTCTCGTTTACTAAGTTAAACTCCAACGTGCAGGCTTGGAACCGGGGGGGCAACAAGAATTGCCACCCCTGCTCGTCGCCTCTCATTGCTGGCAACACCAGAGTGGAATGAAGTCCAGCCCCTCTAGAGAGGACTGGTTCCAAAGCCCTTGCAGTGCGTTGAGGTGAGTCCGACTATATCTAGCCGGAATTTCTCCACCTCACGCACCAGCTCAGGCTCCTTCCCCGCCAGAGAGGTCACATTCCATGTACCGACAGTAGCTTTATGTAGCCGAGGATCGAACCGCCAAGGCTTCCGCCTCCGGCCGCCACCCAGCTCACTTAGCACCCAACCCCTTTGGCCCCTCCTACGAGTGGTGAGCTCATGGGAGGGGGGACCCATGTTACCTTTTCGGGCTGTGCCCAACTGGGCCCCACGGGTGCAGGCCCGGCCACCAGACGCTCGCCATCGTGCCCCACCTCCAGGCCTGGCTCCAGAGGGGGATCCCGGTGACCCGCATCCGGGCGAGCGAAAACAAAGTCCAATGTTTTTAATCATCATCAGGGTCTTTTGAGCCACTCTCTGTCTGGTCTCTCCCCTAGGACCTATTTGTCATGGGTGATCCTACCAGGGGCATGACAGCCCCCAACAACTTAGCTCCTAGGATCACAGTCAGGAGATCTGGAAGACCTGGGTTAAAATCTCCGTTGGGCATCTCTGTGGAGTTTGCATGTTCTACCCGTGCATGAATGGGTTTTCTCCGGGTACTCCGGTTTCCTCCCACATTCCAAAAACATGCATGTTAGCTTCATTGGCCACTCTAAATTGTCCATAGGTATGAATGTGAGTGTGAATGTTTGTTTGTCTATATGTGCCCTGCAATTGACTGGCAACCAGTCCAGGGTGTACCCCGCCTCTCGCCCAAAAGTCTGCAGGGATAGGCTCCAGCATCCCCGCGACCCTAATGAGGATAAGCGGTATAGAAAATGAATGAATTTTTGCATGCCGTGTGCTCTCCCTTTCTCACTACTTTTTACGCTCCTGCTGGAGGAATAAAAACTCTTCTTATTCTTTTTTTGTCCGTATTTTTTGTCCAACTGCCATAAAATCATTAAAACTACCATATCTTAGCAAGCTAATTAAGTGTCTACCATGGTCAATAGGTAAGAAGGATATTACAACTAATTTACTTTTAAATGTTAAGTATGACTAAATACTTTCTTGTGAGTTAGCAAAACAGTTATCTAGTCAGCTGCCTAGCAATACTATTTTACTTTATTCAAACAGAAACAGCTTTCCACCAATGGTGATTGCTCTAAAATGCAGAGTGGGTTGTTCCAATGCGTGAAACTGGACGATCACTGGATAAATGCCGTAAATTGTCCCGCCCACCGGATGGTCAGCATCTCTGCGGTTCTATGGTGCAGTGGGCTGCCCTAGATCCTCAGCTTTGTCTTTGGTAAACAACTAGCGTTGTGTTTGGCAACTCTCTTCTGTCACTTTGCGGTTTCTTTCCCCGACGGAGGGTGGAATTTACATATAAATAAACACATTTATGATGTAGGCCAGGAACCAAATTAGCTTCCCCTCCTTGAATGGCCAGCAGCCCCCACGTTAACCACTGTATTTTAGTTTGTGAGCTACTTAGCTAGATCGATACGCTGGCTATAATAAAGGTGGATATAATGAATGTTGGCGCCCTCTAGGCAGCTGGAGAACCCCACTGCAGTCTCTTTAAAATGCTAATACAAGAACTATCAGTGTTTTTTCGGCAGTTAATAAATTGGGTTTAAAAAAATATATATGCTGATCTTCTTAATGAATACGAGTCACTCTTGCTAGATTATTATCGTGTAGTTTTATGGTAAAGTATGCAAATATAGTCACTTCCTCCAAAGGCTACAATAACAAAATGGCGCCATCTAACGGCGCTTATGACGTCGATTGGTAAACATCACCAATTTATTTATTTAACGTTAAAAATGACACCACAGTAAGAAAGTCTGATAAAGCAGTCGTGGTACAGTGCCAGCATTTTTGAAATGACTAACAATAAATGTGTTATGTTAATGTAGCAGCGGCTAGCGCGCTCATTTAAGGGTGTTTTGAGGAGGAGCTCGCTTGTTTATTCATTCACGTCAGATCCTCTGTTCCCTTCTTCCCTCCCTCACTCCCGCCCTCCATCCTGCCTTCAAACAACGGCCGCCGTCATTCCCAACTGCTTCTCCTCTCTCCGTCTCGTCGCCACCATAAACCCGTTTTGGAATCAGGTGAGCAGCCAGAGCAGCCATGTTTACGTGTATCTGTCTTGGGTGCTCGTGTTATGCTAGGTTACAAGTGTTTGTTTCGTCAGTAACTTGGTTCCGTTCCATCCCCGAGGGGGGCTGACCATCCTCTATTTCCGCAGTCTTTTTGTTTATTTTGCCATGTAGGTCAGCAACGGTTGTCTGTTCGGGGTTTTTTTTTACGTTCGCCCATGCCATAAACCGTTTGTCGTCGATAGAGGTGGGAAGCGGGTGGATGACAAGCCGACCGCATGCTGGAGCTCAACCGGGGAGACCAGGCCACTAGCCCAGCTCTGCCCATCCCTGCACGGGGATGCTAGGCACACAGGCCCGTGCTGCATTAAGTTTCTCATCTTCACTTTTAATTGTAAAAAGAGTTGATTTGGCAGTATATTTTAAATTTAATAATCGCAATAATTTGCTTTTGGGCCAACTATGACTTGTGACCGGGTTTGTACCATCACATTTAGTGTACTTGACAATATGACTGCTTGGGAACATACTTGTACCGTTTTGGAGACTGGAAATGCATTAAAAGTAACATTGGACACCAATAATCATGCACAGTATTTCAAATTTGCACTCTTAGATATTGTGAAAACCATGCAGCATTGAACGCATCAGTCATACGTGCTAACAACAACAAAAAAGAAGGGCAAAGTGCAGCAGAGTAGAGACTCTGGAGTATAGTTCCAGCGCGTGTGTGTTTTTGGTCAATTCTAGCTGTGTACTGTATGCTCAGTTCTTCTTCTTCTTCTTTTCCTTTCGGCTGTTCCCTGCTTATTCCAACAGGGGTTGCCACAACAAATCATTTTGTTTGATTCGCATGTTTTGATTTGGCAAAAGTTTTACGTCAAATGCCCTTCCTGACACAACCCTCTATATGAGGGACATGATACGTATATTCTATGTTAATGCCCCCAATCTCATTATAGTGGCTGGATACAGTGACGAAACTGCCCGACTAATGTGCTTTTGCACACTTGTATGTACTTGTAATTAAATCCAAAATGTAATAAAGTTGTTTTTTCATTTTGTAATTAAGCTGCATTTTGTAATAATTTGCCTCAACGCACTATGTAATATTACTACTATTAGTTACTACTATTACTATTTCTATAGGCAATTACTATTAATAACTATGTGCAAAGGTTTCATCAACTGAAAATGTTATCATTCGCAGATATTTATAATACATAATATATTGCATTATTGTACTATTTTAATATTTATATTACATAATGTGGCTCAACACACACTTTAAACTCCAGCCCTGCAAAGCTAATTGTGCTGTGTTAAGTAGGTGCAGTGCAGCAGAAATACAGAGGCTCCTTGTTCATGGTGGAAGCACACCTTCGATGTAAAAACCTTTGAAGCATGTTAACATTCTGTACAGCAGTACCTGAAACACCAACGAGGTCCAAAAGTGGTGTCCTTGTCTTCTAGCTTACCGCCATTTATTTGTAGTTATTTGCGTGTGTTGTGCCTTTTCCAGTGAAAAAAGGATAGCAAGATGTAGAAAAAGCAGGCACTACCAGGTTCTGCGATGTATGTCACTTAGGATGTATGTGTATGTATGCAACCAGGCTTTCAGCTTAAAATCGGGTATGACAGCGCCACTGTTCCACTGTTTAACTAATTTGGAGATGGTGTCACCATTTATTAGGAACCTACGGCGTTCCCGAGAGATATGGAGAAAATAATATTGAAAAAAAAAAGAGCATGTCCTGATGATATTATTCATCTAAAAGCAAGATAGAGTTTCAGCTGAGGGAATACGCCTGATATGCTCACTTTTTAAATATAATATAATATATATATTATAATACTGTATAATGGAATGAAAACACTATATGAAATATTAATTAGGCCAATGTTAGCAGATGTATGTCATAGCAGTCCTTGTTGAGAGCTCTGTCTGTTGGTCTTTTTATTTTACAATAATTGCTGGTGGAAAATAAACAATGAAACACTTAATTTTAACAAAAAGAACGCTACAAAGAAAAGGGGCCATAATGTCAAGACTGCCACCTAGTGGTCATTGCGTGGTACAGCATATCTTCAGAACACATTTGTCGACCTAGTAGATAGGTCATATAATTAATAATGATTTCAATGTTGATATGGCCATGAATAAACTGATAAGTGTTTTACATGTAGGGTAGCGTGAATCACAAGCTGACAAAAAAGTTTGTATTGTCTTTGTACACAGACACACATTTGGATATCCTGATACAGTAAAACAAAACAAAAACAAACAATTATAGCCTGTGCACAGTCAGTCTTGTTTCAATAAAACACACACAAATTATGTTATTGAGATTGGTAAAATATGAAAACACACATCATTCAAAAATGGAAAGACGTTGCCCTCTCTCTATCGGCGGCAACAGTGTTGCTTTTTGGCAATGCTAATCTTTTTGAACTCAGAACTCTCCATAATAATTACTGGCTCAATTTGTGTAAAACACACCGGCTGGGATTGCTGCACTTTTGCGCGGAATTAGAATAATATGACGTCAAATGCCCCTTTTAAGTGATGTAGTTGATAATCATGGTCGTGGGACCAATAAAGTGATTGCCAATTTTAGGTTTTGTTTGGTTGCATCTTGAGCACAAAGCCAGGGTTGGTTGAGTCACATGGGCAGAATACCCCCCTGGGGTTCCAAGTGTGCCAAGCACATACCATATGGGTGACAAACCATTTTTTGTTGCCCGTTGGTTGATTCGATTTTGGACAAAACCAGACAACGGCTGTTTGTTAGGGTATTCTGCCAAGCAGTGGCAAGGATGTAAATAGTCACTTCTGCTTTTGTGTTAAAGGGAATTGTCGCTGTCCAAGTATTTAAAAGATACGTTGATATTTGATTTTGGGTTGCTGTGCTTGTGTGTTAAAGCGAACACTGTTTTGGCAATTTCTTCTGCGTAAAGGGCATAATCTTCTGTTACGGCTCTGCTGTGACTTTGCGTCATCCCTGTGTAAAAGAGGCTGTTAAGATTCAATCCAGAAGCAACTTGATGCTAAGAAGACAATATTGTCAGCATCCCGTCACAAACCATGCCAAGGCATTCAAATGAGGAAATATGCAAACAAGCAAATGAGTGTGAGGGAATTACATGTTTATGTTAAGTTATTTTCAGCATGTGTGAATGTAGCTATGTTAAGAGGTTTAAAATAGCTGATGATGGCGTCAGCACATTGCGGTGTTTTGCTCTGCTTTGCTGCAGGCAGGGTAAAAAAAAAAAAAAGACAAGAGGCTGATGATACTGGAAGCAGAAAGCGTGATGTGTCGGCCATTTGTGTAGCCATTTAAACACCTTTTACTATTTTGTATGTGCGGTGGAACAAGTTTAAATGCCATAAAGGCTGCTGCATGAATACTGAATTGCCTGTAATCTTTAGCCTGGTTACCACACGGTGGCCAAGTGGTTAGCATGTTGGCCACACAATCAGGAGGATCTTCCAGATCTGTGTTTGAATCTTCATTGGCATCTCTTTGTGGGTTTTCTCCCACATTTCAAAAACATGCATGTTAGGTTAATTGGCAACTCTAAATTGTTCATAGGTATGAATGTGAGTGTGAATGATTGTTTGTCCGCACTGCGATTGGCTGGCGACCAGAATAGGGTGTACCAAAGTCAGCTGGGATAGGCTCCAGCATATGAGGATAAGCGGTATATAAAATGGATGGATTATATATATTTGGTTACAGTGCTGGACTCTACATTGAAGGAAGCTATATGAAGAGCCCAGAATTAAAATACAGTAGTATACACAGGGTGAGCCAAAAGTAGGGTTAGAGTCAACACTTTTGCACTTATTAGACATTTATTTGGGCACTTGAGAGATGAAATATTCAATGTAAAATGTCTAATATGTAAATATACTGTATATAAATAAATGTAAAATGTCTAAGTGTTAACTGTAACCATACCTTTGGCCCACCCTTTATAGCAGTTGCCACGCTCTTCTAGAAAGTGAAAATGAAAGTTAGGCATGTGTGAGTGAGAACAATGTCTCTATTGTGTACCTGCCTCTTCCAGTATTTTTCCATCAGTCATACATAACTGTTGTGCAACTCTGATTGTGCTATGTGAGTGTGTGTGTGTCAAAAAGGCCTTGTGTGAGAAGGTCTTAGACTGAAAATGCATTGAGTCAATCAATTGGTGTCATAGGTGGAATAATAATAATAGCTAACAGCTGCCAGCTAACAGCCTTGTAAGTTAAAACAGCCAGTTAACGGGCTAGGAAGAAACCAGGTAATTAGCTTTGGCACTAATTGATAGGCTAACCACCATCTAATAATTTCCCAATATAAACAGCAATAACACAGTCTGATAACAGGCTAACAAACAAACTAACCAACCAGCTAACAAGCTTACTGGCGTAGGTGTAGATGTCAACCACCAGACAACCATCAGTCTGAACAACAGTTTGCTAACAAGCTAAGGACTAACCTACGAACAAGTTAAGCAGCTAACAAACACACCAGCTAACGACAAGTAGACTATTGGCTATCCTCTATCTAATAACAAATGCAGCAGCATATTAACAAGCTAAAGTACCAACTGACAGTCTCTCAAGCTAAACAGCCAGCTGGTCGACTACAGACCAGTCTGATAGGTTAAACAACTGGTCAACTTTACCAGTTAACCACAGGTAGGCCAACATGCCAGCAAGCAATGCAGTTAACCAACAGCAGCATGACAAGTCAACCTTTCAACAGCCGGCTAACAAGCTAAGGACCCACCTGCCATCAAGTTAAACAACCAGCCAACACGCTTACCAGCTAACCAACAGCGGACTAACAGGCTAACCGCGGTCGAATGGCTGTACAAAACCCTCTCAGCGCACAACCAACCCGCTAATAAGGTTTTTTGCTGAACACAAAAGGCCTGTCAATACTCTGAAGTAGATTAGCGGTGTTGAACATGCCACGGTTGTTATTGTGCGTTACTGTATTCTGCTAACTATTCTATGAGGATGCGTGAGTCCCGATTAAGGTGTTGTTATGTTCAACACGCCAGGCCTCTTGATCAGGTTTTGCTCTTCGGAGTGGGATGAGCGCATGACTTGAAAATACTAGGGGACGTATTGTTGCAACTTGTTGACTATGCTATGCAATGGTCACCTTTAAAGGGCTTATGACACCAAACATGGTTTGAAGAAAACAATAACAAAATGAAAGTACTCACTCAATGAAACATTTTGTCATACTTCTGAAATAGGAGTGAAATGATCCGCATGAAACACATTCAACCAATAATTCCCAGCAAGGCCAAGAAAGTGACATTCACAACAATAACATTCGCTGATATTGTGTTGTGATAACAATGATATAGCACAAACAAAACAATGGTTAGAATTACAAGTGATCGCAAGCAATTCAGGTCCAGAACACTTACGGGTGACACCAGTAATCAGGTGCAAAAGAGAAAAAAAGAAAGTGACGTATTCAAAACAATAAAAACATTCACTAATTTTGTGTTGGCATATGGTATGTTTTACTGGCAGTGATAGCTACAACAAATAGTACATCAGTTAGGAATTAGCCGCCGGCACTAAACTGGTTCCAATGGAGCACTGCCACATTGGCATGCTTATCCACTGTCAAACATCTTGTGGGTATTTGACTTTTTATTTCCATTCACATGTGTTTTGGTGGGCCGCACGGTGGCTGAGTGGTTAGCACATTGGTCAGGAGATCTGGAAGACCTGGGTTCAAATCTCCGTTGGGCATCTCTGTGTGGAGTTTGCATGTTCTCCCCGTGCGTGTGTGGGTTTTCTCCTGGTACTCCGGTTTCCTCCCACATTCCAAAAACATGCATGTTAGGTTAATTGGTGACTCTAAATTGTCCATAGGTATGAATGTGAGTGTGAATGTTTGTTTGTCTATATGTGCCCTGCGATTGACTGGCGACCAGTCCAGGGTGTACCCCGCCTCTCGCCCAAAGCCAGCTGGGATAGGCTCCAGCATCCCCGTGACCCTAATGAGGATAAGCGGTACAGAAAATGAATGAATGAATGTGTTTTGGTGTCACGACCGCTTCAAAGTGACATCCAGAACTACAGTTGCTCCTTCACTAAATTGCATTTTTTCCAAAAAATATTTAATAAATGATTGCTGTTTTGTGGTTGACTGGCATATTACTAGTCTAATAATTATTATTATTACTAGTCTAATAATGACAGACAAGTTATGTGTAGCATTCTGGTCACTAGGCATCAGTAATGTAAAGATACATGACGTTAGATTGGCTACCGACATGCCATGGCTGAGACGGCGTGGAAAAAAGGTTCTTGTTTAGAATGAGTCAATTGCTGAGGCTTACTAGTTAACTTGATAGCTTGCTATGCACTGCCTGCGCTATGTGATGATAAACTAGAACGAATAATGGAAGTTTAAAAGTGACTATTAGAGTGCTATTTTATGTGTAAATGCCTCCAATGTTAAAAGCCATATTTATGGTAAAAAGTCAAACAGGTCTTCTATGCTCTGACTACAAAACTGTTATTAATACTGTATCAAATCTTACTTTGCAGAAATTTAGGAACAAATTGACCACAATACACTAGGGGCTGTATTTTTTTTCTTTGCAAAACAACAGTCACTTTTATTGTACCAAAACTAGAGAACAAGACGTTCACAAAGGTGGGATGTGCGACCCCTGAGCGAAATGCTGGCGCTTTTGCGGGAAAGGCCGCCGACCAATCACAACTCGCCGTTGACACAAGGTTAGAATTTATCGGCGGTGTACGTCAAGCTTGGCCGGAGGGTTTGGAGGGCCAGCTTATGCTGGCACCATGACACTGGAGCACAACAAAGCCTGTAATCAGTCACAAACCTCATTCAGCGTTCTCTAGCCCCAGCTCACTTGGCCCAATTTGCACCCTCTTCAATGTAATTTTAGCTCATGTTAGTGCGTTACCACGGTTGTCATCACCACCACTGCCACTTCTTTCACAATGTCTGTTTCTGTCATCTGCTCGGGCATCAATGGTAACACTTGCTTGGGCTGTAGACATTTTGTTTTGTTGTGTTGATTCACACTTGTTCAGGCATCACTCACATTTGCTTGAAACTAATTCTAATTATTTATGGGTTTATGCATGTGTGTGTTTGCAAGATAATGCAAAAAGTATTTATTAACGTGCCAACATCTGGATCCATCTGAATACGGCTAAAACAGTTGGTAGTTTTCTCCTTTATTACTTTGGTCGTTGGTTTAGTTTAGCATTATTACCACATAGGGCTGCAAAGAGGGCTGGATAGACATGAGATGCTGTGTTTTCAGAATGGGTGTAAAATAACTTAACTGTTTTTCAGACACCTAAACTCAAAACCTGTCTGCACTTATGTTGCACCAAAACAGTCTTATTGCTTTTGCAGCATTGCTGCTTGTATTCTGGATAAAATATGCTGTAGAAATTCCAGCCATTATCTACACCACTTCACCGGTACACTTAAGTCTATCCCATCTGAATGCAGCAAACTACAAATTATGAAATTATTATTTTTTTTTGTTTCACCATATCATCATATTGAGATATTATCATGAGCCATGCATCATGTATGGTACTATTTTGTGGGGTACCCTGAGATTCCCAGCACTGCTCCCAATATTTAATGCGGCCCCCAGGTAAATTATGAGACTCCTGTTGTAAAGAATATTTGTCTTATTTCTGTCTGGAGTTTAGGATGTACTGTAGAAATGCACAGCCATCAAGATAAGGTAATGTGAAATTTCGGCTTAGTTATGTCTTAGGAAAGTAATTATTATTTCTCTCCTTTTCCAGTAAATAGTTACAGTCTGAGATGGATAAATTCATCTACAAAAGCACCATCATGTACTTCATCATGTACTCCACCAGGCCCAAGAAAATACACTTTGTTCCTACGCATAATATCAATTTAAAAAGTAAAACGGTTGATTTTCAAAAAGTAAATAAATAAACCAATAAATAGTTTGTTCATTCTTTAGTGAAATGTTTTATTTTCTCTTGTGTATATATAATTGCTCTTTAGCCAAGCAAAAATATGTTTTTTCCACTTACTCGATGAGTTGAAAAAATATTCAGTAGAATACTTGATTACAAAAATATTCGGCAGCTGCTGTCCTAAACAAAATAGTAGTATAGTTGGTTGATAATTTTGCTGGGCTCCATAAATTGACGTGCATGCGTGTTTCTTTTTCTTTCTCTCCTCTCTCTGTACCGCACAGGTTGAATGACAAGAGGCGTCACTCTGCACAAAGGTAGTTTCATTTTGGACATTGAAAAGTCGTGTCCGTCGCAGTTAATTTCACATTGGCAGTTGGATATTCGGCTCTGTAGCAACCTCACGGTGCAGGGAGCTCGTACAACCCGATCATGCACAGCGGCATGTCCTCACAAACACTAACCAGCCCTCTCCTGAACTAAACTTTCCAAAGTGGCAACCGGAAACATCCGTGAAATACTCTGATACTCTTACTAGCCACCAAACGTGAACATGAGCTCACGTACAGCAATAGCCAGTACAAGCTAGTTGGGTTAGCTTGGTTTAGCGGAGCAGGCTAATGCGACTGTGTAGGTTTTAAGTTGGCCACTTAGTGCAAGTGTACAGCCATAGTCACTCTTCCAGCCTCCAAAATAAGAGTGCTGCACATCCTGTCTAATAGTGGTAACAAAATAAGAGTAATAAAAATAGCTTACTTTAATAAAACTGTTAAAATCGCATCTGAACTTTTATTTAAAGGCTGACATTACAATGTTAATTACTTTTGATAAATTATTGCTTTTGATATGGCTCATAATTATGCCATAAAATTAATTTTAAAAAATTGTCTAAAAAAATATTGTCAATAGTATAAATTATCGACAAGAATTTGTTGGAAATGTATCATCCAGCAAAATTTGTTATCGTGACAGGTCTAATTTTAACAATTAAGAAAATAAAGTTGCCACAAAACATGTTAACAGTGCCACCTAGTGGTCACCACAAGGTACCGCATTTGATAGCAGTAAACATATACAGTATGACGCTGAAAAAAGAGTTGTTGCTACAAAATATTTGTTTTTTCAAGGATAAGTGTTAATATGTCAAAGTTGTGCATTGTTGAGCATTGATACATGATAAATCTAGTAGTGTATAGTTATTTTATATAATATAATATATAGTATTATAGTATAAAATCAGCGTTAACCTTCGCATTTATTCTGTCAAACGGTCATCCGTCACACTATTGGCGGCGACACTGTTGCTTTTGGCCATGATGATATTTTGGGGAACTTCTCACAACATGCCATAATAATTACATAATCATTTTTTGTACAATACACCAGACAGCTACATTTTTGATCAGAAGTAGAATAATACAACGTTAAACGTCTTCTGTGAACATGCACTGAGCACAAAGCCAAGAACCGCACTTGAAAAAGTAAGTTGATAACCGCGATACCGTTTTGGTACAAATTTGGATTTTGTGCGCTGCATCTTGACCACTAAACCTGGGTTTGTTGAGCCCCTTTCGCCGTGTACAACCTTGGTATGGGGTGGTTTGTTTTGCCACTTCAAAACAATTCCGCCAGAAACTGCAACTGCAACCAAGCTGCATTGGAAACATTAGTCAGAACCAGACATGCTAACTAACAACTAAGACAATTAGGGTCTCCTGTTTTTTCTGTAAGGGGATACGTTTTATCTAAAAAGAGAGTGAGGGCAGCAAGACGACAGGGCGTTGCAACAAAGCGGAGACTGTGGAGGCTCCTGTTTATTCCAGTCATATCCAGTCACGTACAAGAGTGTGCCGAATTTTGCCTGTGGACGCGTGTGCAGCCAGTTAGAAGGAAGCCTACTGATGTGGATTGGTCCATTTGGTAGTGACTAGAACTCAAAACGGAATATTCTTGTCTTTATTGTTCTTTATTGGATGCCATTAGAGTGTACCTAATGTTTTGGCACGATGTATCTTGATGCTGTTTCAAGCTGGTGATGACAGGTGACACTCAATGTGATTAGTGAAGGAAAGAGCAGCAACTGTGTTCCTTTCCCCTCACTGCTGCCATGTTTTTCTCAGGCTTGGCTTTGTGCTCTCTCTACCGTTTTTTCTCCCTCCTTCCTCTTTCTGTTTTTTTCTCTCTCCAGCTCCCCTCCCCCTCTTTCTGCTCCCTACTCTCCCCATTTTTTACCTCCTCTCTCACGCTCCGTTTCCATCACGCTTTTCCCTTTTTTCACCCTTTCCCCCAATCTCCTTTTCCCCTCTTTCTCATCCTCTCCATCCTTCCCTCCCCCACTGCAGCCTCTCTCTCAATCTCCTCCTAAACTCCCTCCTTCAATCCCTCTTTCATTCCGAGCAATCATCTGTTCTCTTTTTTTTCTCCCCTCTTCTATTATGCCCCCATTTTGTCCTCTGCAGCCCCCTCGCTCTCTCCCTCCTTTTCCACCATGTTCTCTCCATCCTGTTGTTTACTGCCATGTTGATTACTTTAATATCGATGCATATTTGGTGCCATATTTAACCTGCTCCACGTAGAAATGAGTCTAGGGGTGTTGGTTAGTTGTTGCATATGCTCAACAAGTGGCTAACAGCATAAATGGGACTACTCAGGCATGTGAACAATGCAAAAAGGACTTTATCCAATACATGCTGCTCTTTTTTTAAAGCATAATATGTTGAAAAAACACATCTTAGATGAGCATGCATACAGTTTTTTACATTAGCAGAGCAAAGAAAAGCTATAAACACAGTATTATTCCCCAATTTTTTAAATAATGGTAATAATATGTTTGAATCATTCACTGTTATTTGTAACTATTAGAAATTATGATAGCAGTAATGAATTAAGATTTTTTAAAATTACTAATTGATAGGGATTCTCCGATCGATCACAGACAACTTCCGTGGAAAAGCATCTGATGGGCATATGCCGATCCCAAAAAGCGATCACCTGTGGCTCTTACTATTCCAGCCTGCAGAGGATGCAGTGTAGTGTCCCTTTCCCCCTTTCCTACACTTGCACAGGCGTGTGGCCACAAACCACAACAAGCATGTCTGCTGTGTGGAACGTGTATGCAATTTGTGAGAGTGATGTAAAGTTTGCATCCTGCAACACATGCCATGAAAAATATCTTGCCGGGGTAGCACGTTAAAAAGGTTTGATACGGCATATTTGAAGAACAAACACTTAATAGAGTATAGTGAGTTTTCAGGGCTCACAATGGAGTCAGTCAAATGGCAGCTAACATAATCAAGACTTGCTTGTATGTGCATGACAGTCAGGATGCTAAGCAAAAAACCTGACAAATAATTGAATTGATTAGACCTGATGAGCAGCCTTTCTCTGTGGTGAAGACACAGGGTCGCACCAACTGCTCTCTCATTTGGAGCATTGCTACTGCTACCTGGAAGGAAATACAGCATTTCACACACATAGCTGGGCAATTCAATGGGGGGATAAAAAATCACATTGGGCACCCCCTTTAGAGTTTTAGTTACCTATGCTAGGGGCCCTTGGAGTTGTCCTAACTTTGCTCCTGGCCAATAGCACTCATCATAAATACATTTTAAAAATGTACAGTTAATATATGTGATTGATCAGCCAATCTCACTCATGGATTATCGGAATTGGCAGCATGAACCACCGATCATATTATTCCTGCTAATTTATAGTAGATGACTTTAATTATTTATTTAATTTATTGGACTTCTCGTCCTAAAGATGCTGTATTTATAAACTAAAGAGGTGACCATTTTTCCCCAATAAATGCCTTCTGCTGTATATGGCCGTGCTTCAATTAATCACCAAGTGTAACGCACTAAATGTACTACTGCTGACGTCTTATTCAGTTTCATTGTTACATTTTGATGAGATCAGAAATGCGACACTAACATGGCTGGTTAGCAAAGATGTCATGTAGTTAAAGTGTCTGCTAGACAGTAAAAAGAGTCTCAGGGCATTGAAACGATCACAACTTGACTGTTAAGGTTCTCTTAGATGTTTTGCCTCTTATCCGAGCAGGCAAGACCATAGCTGTCCTATCTAGTCATTGAGCATGAACGGGTGAAACCTCTTCTAAATGTCTTCCAAGACAACCTGAACAGCCCGGTAGCGATTGATCTAGTGCCCTGAGAATACACTGACCTAGATGAATGAGAGTATTTACAGGCAGTAAAGATAGATGGACTATTTGAGGTGTTGACCTGCTTTTACTTGCATTGCTGTCTGCGATGGAACTGATATTGAGGGTACTCCCGTGGGCCAATTAAACCTAACCAGACTGTAACTACAGTGTTACAGTGCATTCATTTATTTGTGGCGGGCTATTTGGCGCCCTCTTTTTGCCCTCACTGGTAAACACGTTGTAATGGGACTGTCTGTCAGTGTAGCTTGTCGTCACAACTAGGGATGTCCCGATCGGAAAAGATCGGCTTCTGCCACAAGACTGGGCCAATCCGGTTGCCGTTTATCTGGGCCACACTCCAACTTGGTGGGTGCGGTAAATGTGCTTCAAAGCTGGGTGGCACTCAACTCCCACCACCCGGGTGAAGAACGCGCAAAACCACCATGCAGACATGTCCGCGGGGTACCGTGGTGAAGGTAGTTTCACGTTAGTTACAGCGATTGACGTCCCTAGCGGTGCCTGGACTCCTGTCATGCTGCTCTAAACGTTGTTTGTTACGTTCTAAATCACACCACAAGTTGAACTATAACATGTCAAAATGATTAGTCCTACCCTAAAAGTATTGTAATGGCGGCTGAATATTTTTACGTCAGGATAGATTCAGGTAGTCATTTATTTGCATGTTGACGCATACTGAACACCACTGCCCACTATAGCCCACACAGTAAACAGCAGCCTGGATCAACACAGTATACCATCTCTGCAGTATTTTGCAAGCCCATTTTTCCTTTAAATTTTATCTTTTATTGGATGGACTTTTCTTTTCATTAGGGACCTGACTCACAGAGGTTTGTTACCAAAGCCAAACAATATTGTTGGTCATGCTGTGTAATAACAAAAGTAAATTCAGCAATGCTTTGGGTGGATTATTTGTAATGCTTTGAAGAGCTATTTTATTAACCGTAAATAAACTCCACAAATTGTTTGCAACAAATCTTTATTATTAAAAATAAAAAGGGATCGGATTGGCAAGACTATGAAAAATATTGGATGGGATGCCAGAAAAATGTGGATCGGGACATCCCACTTACAACTCCTGTGCAGTAGGTAGATGTTTGCACCGTAATTAGGCTTCTTAACAAACCCCATATGCACCCAGCCTACCAGAGAATAAGGCAACTGCAATATAGTACCAACTTTGGCACTATATTTAGTAAGCAATTGGGCTTCCCTTGATACTTGATACTCCTTTTTCAAAAATGTTACTAACAACAATTGTAGTGCAGAGACTTTAGTTGACTCTAACATGAAAACATGTATCGCTCATCTCATTGAGCAGTGAGTGCTGATGTGTATGGAGTCACAAGGGTGCAAAAATGAAGAAAATACATGTTCAAATTAGAGCGGTCAATCGATTAAAATATTTGATCACAATTAATCGCAATTTGTCCATAGTTAACTCATAATTAATCACATTTAATTGCAAGTAATTTACTTGGAGTTGCCTTATTTATACATGCTATTTGTAAATATGCAAATATTTAAATGTATCTGATATTCTGTATTTTATTTTTTTATGTTATTATATTATACTTGTAAAATAATCTGATATAATATTACATATTGTTTTATTAATATTGAATTGCATCAATAAAGTCTAAAATAAGTTTGATCTATAATAAGTAGGGATGTAAATCTCTTTGTGGTATTTGCATGGTGGCATGATAGCGATGATACTTCCTGTCCGCTTCCGGTCACCTGCACTGAGAGCTACATTTAAACATAGTTACTGCATAGGCTACGTGCATACTGCACTGATTTTTTTGTTAAAAATTAGATTTTTTATGTGTTTCTGCAAATTACCACTCAAATGTGACTTGTTATGTGATTATTATTATTATGATTATTGTTATTATTATTATTATTATCCTTATTTCCACATGTATTTTTTTTTATGTCGGCACTCCTATGACTCCATAGATGTGGTGCTTCCCCATTTAAAAGCGTACACTCATGTTTCTCTGTCTTGTTTGGCATTAAAATACGACAGTGATGACAGAAGGTAGTTCATTTGAAGTTCTAAACATATTTGTTTTGCTTTTCATTTTGGTCTCATATTGCTCTCTCCTACAGCATCTGCTACAATCACATGCAAAAGCTTCACTGTCATTACATCACCTAATGAAGTGTCCTCAGGAGTTTACAGCTGGTTTCTTTGAAGCCTCACTGGCAGGATAAACTCTCTCAGTTGGCGCTTCATCTTTAGACCTCATCAGCTTTCCTCTCCACTCCTCCCTCCCACCCTCCCAGAACCCTCAATGTCTTCCTCCAATATTCTTCCTCAGTCTCCCTATCATCCGTCATTCGCTCATCCACATGTCCATCACCTGCCAGCCATTTCTTACTCTCCCATTTGTGCTTCAGTGTGCGCCCCTCTCTTTCTCTCTCCTCTGATACGTGATGGATGCTCGGAAACTGCACCTCGGGAAGCAATGGAGAGGGAATAAAAAGAGATAGGAGTGGATTTATTTTTGAGGCATCAGGACAATAAATAATGTTCCAGACACATTTATTTGTTGTGAAAAAGGACCAGACTGTTAGCCCCGCCTCCTTCCATCCTCCAGCGTATAAATATGAGAGAGTCATATCTCGCTCGGCACTCAGTTCTGAAGGATGAGGTCCTTGAAGCACCTGAAGCCTCACAGCAGGAGGAGTGTGGTGAGTTTACTGGCCGAGGTGCTAATTATTGGTTTCCTGCTGCTATATTTACACGGCTGCTGACTCAGTGTTCATATTTCTTTAGTTCTTTCTTCCTCCAGCTGTGTTTTTTGTCGTTTTCATTCTCCCTCTGTCTCCATAGATATTTCTTCCTACTGTAGCCTGACATTCATCTTCTTCCTTTCCCCTCCCCCTTCTCTTTTCTTATCTCCCTTCTGCTCTACCTTTCTTCCCCCCCCACCACCACCACCATTCCTCACCATCTCCTATTCTACTGTCTATCCCGTTGTGTTATTGTATCTTAATCTCGCCCTGTCATTCCCTCCCTCTCCACACCTGGATGCATGTTTGTTATTTCGTGCAGATCAACATGCCATTTAATCCCCACTCTCAACCCAAAGTCCACATGGCAAGCCTGGGTGAGGGATGGCATCTTTCGTGGTTCTTGTGTCTCAGTTGGCTGGATTTAGAGGTGCGTCTTCTGAGATGGAAAGTATTGTTTTGACGGTCGATTGTCAGATTCTGTGAATTTTGTAGCGTGGCCAAACAGGAAGCCATAAAACCACCCCTCTTTCACAGGAAAATATTTGTAAATACAAAACTTTTTTTCATCAATATCGGCGCAATAACTGTAGGATTACTAGATTTAAAAAAGGATATCGTATTTCTTAGCTGATGGACAGTTGGTGGATTACTCTGTTTTATTGATCACCACGGTGTTTGGGTGTTACAAAATGTTAGTGATTTGTACTAATCAAGCGCTACAGGTGAATGATTTACTGAAGTGCATGCCTCTTTGTCTTTCTCGTCTCCAGGAGGAGGCGAGCCGGCGCCTGGGTAGATGTGAGCCCAAGGTAATGGCCAGGCTGGTGGACACAGGCACACAAACAGATCCAGTAGTCGTGCTGTCCTTGGCCCAGGCCGCCGTGCTAGGTCTCATCTCCCAGAATGAAGTCTTTGGCGCTACCATCGCACCCAATGGATTCTACACAGGTGAACCCAAAGAGTCGCCCGCGCCGCCAGTAGACGGAGTGGACTACGAGTACGCGGACCAGCTTATTGGCGCCAACGGTGATTACCTCGGGGACAACTTAGCTGAAGACGGACAGATGCAACCGAGCTGCAGTCAAAGGAGGTGGCAGCAGGGGCCCCCTCAGCACCCCGATGTGAAGATGGTGTTGCCCGATCGCCATGTCCCCCAAGGGGGTGAAGGGACCGTGTGTCACATCAAAGGGGAAGGGGTGAACTCTGTCATGAGCTCCTGTGTCCACATGCTCAACAATATGGCTCCCAGAGGGGGTTTAATTCAAGTAGACCCGGCCACCCTCAGAGGGACCAACAAAAACTGTGCAGAGTGTGAACGGGAGGCCTCCAACCAGCAACAAGCCCCCACACATGTCCACCCTCCTCCAACGCAAGTGGCCCACCGAGGAGGAGAGCACAGAGGACTGCAGGGCCAGCGACCCCTGGGGGGTCACGGTCGAGGCGTCCGTGAGCCTGAGGAGGAAGTCGATCACCAGAGGAACAACATGATGAAGCCCAACCAACAAGATGAAGCTATCAGCAGCTACTTCCAAACCAGTGAAATAGGCAGCTATGATTCAGGGGAAATGGCCATGGGGGGCGAGTATGAAGATGGTAACCAGAATATGATGTGGACAGATGGGAGTGGGGGTGGGCAGCAGCAGCACCAGCCGCCGCAGCCACTGCAGCCCCCTAGAAGACACGGCGGCCGCAGAGTGGACCGACTAGACATCAACATCCAAATTGACGAGTCCTACTGTGTGGACGTGGGAGATGGTCTGAAGCGCTGGAAGTGCCGCATGTGCGACAAGTCATACACGTCCAAGTACAACCTGGTCACGCATATCCTGGGCCACAACGGAATCAAACCCCACGCTTGTCCCCACTGCGGCAAGCTCTTCAAGCAGCCCAGTCATCTCCAAACCCATCTGTTGACCCACCAGGGCACCCGGCCACATAAGTGCACCGTGTGCAAGAAGGGCTTCACACAGACCAGCCACCTGAAGCGCCACATGCTGCAACACACAGACGTCAAGCCCTATAGCTGCCGCTTCTGCCGCCGCGGCTTCGCCTATCCCAGCGAGCTGCGGGCGCATGAGGTCAAACACGAGCGCGGCCGCTGCCACGTGTGCTCGCAATGCGGCCTGGAGTTCCCTACCTACGCCCACCTCAAGCGCCACCAGGCCAGCCACCAGGGCCCTCACACCTTCCAGTGCACTGAGTGCAACAAGTCCTTCGCCTACCGGAGTCAGCTACAGAACCATCTCCTGAAGCATCAAAGCCCCAGACCCTACACCTGCTCGCAGTGTGGATTGGAATTTGTGCAACTGCACCACCTACGTCAGCACTCGCTCACACATAAGGTAACCCTCTCAGCTTTACCGCAGCCTACAGGACTGGAGTGCAACTTTTCATTACTACTGTGCTAGTCTAGTCTATCTGAGATTATGCTGGATCTGCTGAAATCTCATGCAGTATGCTGACGTCATGCAGGATAACATTAGAGGTGTATTTTTCCAGAATTTTGCTCATTTTCCAAACGAAATTCTTGCAGGGTTTGCTGAAATCTGAAACAGTAGGGCCCTACGATTTCTGCAGAATTGCGGACCGAATCGCAGAATTGGCCAATAAACAGAAATTACTCTTAATCGGAATCTTGTGGAAATTGACATCATCTGAATAAAACGCTGTCACCATGAGAAGGAAACTTTGTGTGGGTAAGTAATTCCCCGGCGGACGGCGGAATCCCATTACAAACACTAAACCGCCCCCTCCTGAACTAAACATGTTGAAATTATGATAAACACTGAAAAAAGCTCCTTGAATGGAAGCCAGCATGCTAGTGCAGTTGTGCTGGATGAGTATATTTTCACCGCACTTAATGTAAGGAGCAGGTTCTGAGTGAAAAAAGACAAGAAGCATCTTAGGAATCTGTGTTGTCCCTTAATCACAAGCACGGGCATTACAGTTTGTGGAGGATTTTGTGTGCAGCCCATCAGAAAAGTTAGCCAAGCTACATCCATTAACTAACCCAAAAGTCACACACACTATGCGGGTAAAAATAAGCGTGACGTGTAAAAAAACGGCTTGCTGAAAAGAAAAAAAAAGAAAACAGATTTCGTAGGGCCCTAAATCAGGATTTGCCAACACCAAGCAGGATGACAGCTGGCATTTCTTCACTTTTGTTGGTTGCTTTCCAAATTGAAATCTCGCAGGTTTGAATGACATCTCAGGGGATTTGCCGACATCTTGCAGGATGATGGTTTAACGGAGTGAAAACTTACAGGATTTGACAGCATCATGCAGGATGACGGTTTGAGTTTCCAAAGTGTGCAACCTAAGGAACGTTCAAATGTTAAGGTTGTTAAACCATTATACTGGGGCAGTTTTAGGCAGCGCTATTATTGTCATTATTTCTCCCCTGAATGTTAAAAGTTAAAGCATTCTAGCTGTAAAAAAATCTATATAATAACTTTCTTTGGACCCTGCAGGGCGTGAAAGGCCACAAGTGCGAAGTGTGTTCGCGTGAGTTCACGCTGTCGGCCAACCTCAAGAGGCACATGCTCATCCACAACAGCGTGCGGCCTTTCCAGTGTCACGTCTGCTTCAAGAGCTTCATTCAGAAACAGACACTCAAGACTCACATGATTGTCCACCTGCCCGTCAAGCCCTTCAAATGCAAGGCGAGTGTGAAACGTCATGCATCGGTGTCACACTGTATATCTGGGATGTTCAAACTTTTTCCACCAAGGGCCACATACTGAAAAATGAACAGATGCAAGGGCCACTTTGATATTTTGTAAAAAAATTTATTTTGTAAAAATATTTCAAGAAAAAAATATATGTCAACTTTGTGATGTACATGAAAAGGTCTATTATTAGCATGAACTTATTTTTTTCCCATTTTTGCTGTTGGGATTTTGTTGGACTTTTCTAAACTTTTCAACATTCGTCTTAAATAATCTTTGTAAATTTGCTTTTTGAAATACGACTTTATTCCCATATTTTTTCCCCAGCCTAATTTCCAGAAATTACAACTTTATGTTGTTTGTCTGTTTCTCATATTACAACTTTAAAAATAACATTTTTTCTCTTTAATATCCCAACCCTTTGCTACTAAAATGACATTATTTTTGCTCCTAATATTAGAAGTTCAATCTTGTAAAATAACAACTCTTTTCTATTGTTTCCAAACTGAATCCATTTCTAATGTTTCTTGTTTGTTTGTTTAATAATTTCTACTTTCTTCTTGTAATTTCCCCCCACATATTTATTTACTTATTTATTTATTTATTCATTCATTCATTCTGGTAGCATTATAACTTTTTGGATTGTCATATTATGGCATTACGAATAATGGATTTTTTTCCTTTGTATTGCAATATTGCCACTAAATGCTACTACAATTATGTACAACTTTTTTATATTAATGACCCTATTCTTGGAAACCTACTGCTGATTTTTCATTTTTTTGTTTGTTTTTAAAAGTTTTCTTGCTCAATTATATCTTTAGAATGCGCTGCGGGCCAATAAAAACATAGCCGTGGGCCACAAATGGCCCCGCGGCCAGACTTTGGTCTCTCCTGCAGTAGATAGTAATGTCCTCTGTTGTTGAATGTTTCCAGGTGTGTGGCAAATCTTTCAACAGAATGTACAACCTGCTGGGCCACATGCATCTGCACGCTGGCAGTAAGCCCTTCAAGTGCCCCTACTGCACCAGCAAGTTCAACCTGAAGGGCAACCTGAGCAGGCATATGAAGGTCAAACACGGGATGGACGTGTCCCCTGAAGGACAAGGTCAGGCGGCAAAAACTCCTGCCTTTACAGTGCATACCTTATGTACTGTCATCTAAAGTTGATAATTTCACCTTTTGTCTATACCAGGGGTCGGGAACATTTTGGGCCAAGAGAAGCATAAACAGCTCCGTTTTCATGAGAGCCATATCCTATTATTTTTTTGAACATGAATACAACTAAAGGTGTGCTAACAATTTTAGAAGATAAGTCACTGAATTGTATGGATTAAAGTTCTGAGAAGGTTTTATATTTGGAATGTGATTTTTAACACTCTCAATCCCACTGACATACCTTCCGTAGAGGAAGCAGAGTCTGAGGATACGTATGTGGACAGTTCTATCACCGTGGCTGAGGTAATTGGGGTAGTTAAATCACTCCCCAGTGGCAAGGCTCCGGGGG
Source organism: Oostethus manadensis (assembly GCA_024372805.1). Taxonomy (NCBI): domain Eukaryota; kingdom Metazoa; phylum Chordata; class Actinopteri; order Syngnathiformes; family Syngnathidae; genus Oostethus; species Oostethus manadensis. The sequence continues at coordinate 1,196,610 of QODF01000118.1, read as the reverse complement.
TAGACAAGTTCCGTTTGGAATTCCTCAAGGCTCTGGATGTTGGAGGACTTTGTTGGTTGACACGCCTCTACAACATTGCATGGAAGTCAGGAACAGTACCTCTGGACTGGCAGACCGGGGTGGTGGTCCCCATTTTTAAAAACGGTGACCGTAGGGTGTGTTCCAACTATAGGGGGATCACACTCCTCAGCCTTCCTGGGAAAGTCTACACCAGGGTGCTGGAGAGAAGGGCACAACCGTTAGTCAAACCTCAGTTACTAGAGCTGCAATGTGGTTTTCGTCCTGGTCGCGGAACACTGGACCAGCTCTACACCCTTGCAAGGGTACTCGAGGGTATGTGGGAGTTTGCCCAACCGGTCTACATGTGCTTTGTAGACCTGGAAAAGGCATTCGACCGTGTCCCTCGTGGTGTCCTGTGGGGGGTGCTCCGGGAGTACGGGATTGGTGGTCCGCTACTATGTGCCATTCGGTCCTTGTACAATTAAAGCAGGAGCCTGGTTCGCATTGCCAGCAGGAAGTCAAGCTTGTTTCCGGTGAATATTGGCCTCCGCCAAGGCTGCCCTTTGTCACCTATTCTGTTCATAACCTTCATGAACAGAATTTCTAGGCGCAGTCAAGGTGTTGAGGGAGTCCAGCTTGGTGACCTTAGGATCTCGTCTCTGCTATTTGCAGACGATGTGGTTCTTATGGCCTCATCAGGCTGTGACCTTCAGCGTTTTTTGGAGCTGTTTGCAGCTGAGTGTGAACCTTCTGGGATGAGACTCAGCACCTCCAAATCCGAGGCCATGGTTCTCAGTCGGAAACGGGTGGACTGTACCCTCCGGGTTGGGAGTGAGGTCTTAATGTGGTTAAAATCAAAATCCTTAATGTCTTTGATGTGGGGACAGAGGTTACAATATTTAGGTATAGAAACAGCTAACTTGATGGTGTACTTTGAGTTGTTGTGACTTTTGCCATATTGTACTGAGCAGCCAGGACAGAGCTGTGTGAACCATTTTTTTTCTTTAATGACAAAAAGACTTTAATCTCATGTTAATGTTTCGACATAAAAATCACATTCTTTTCATCTAAAGGGGTGTTGAATCGGTACCTGGCATCATCTTCACGTACAAGCATCCCATCCTGTATTTTCCCGACGCAAAAATAGCAACATTACACTTTTTTTTTCGCCCAAAAGTAAGATTAGTGGACAACATTTCCTCTGAAAAACTGCAAGAATAGACCCCTTTAAAAAAATCATAGAAGTGGTCTTTGGTTTTTCTTGTAATAGAGAATAAAAAAGGGCCCTAACTGTTTTGAGACATGAATACAGCAAGATGCGTACAGTAGAAATACCAGGAATTGGTATCTACTGGAAGCTTGTGTACCACAGTTTCTTAAATTTTCTATTCTATGGCTGCCATCACTTTTCTAATACCTTTCTGTGGTGGCATCGCCAGTGAAGCCCAAGAAACATCAGAATACTACATTCATTATTTCGCTCCACACTGAGTGGAAGTCGTACAAGATCATTTAATAAGCAGATGTCCCGCAGGGTGATGGCTTGATGTCCGAGTTTTTGTGTGACTTTTAAGAGGGTTTTCATTCTGTTCAACTTCAGCGCCTTTCAAGTTTTGTAACATTCTCAAATATTATTGTTTTATAGTAAAGAATTGTCTTGAATAGGATTCTATTAGGGGAAAAATACAGATCCTATTTTGTGGACAATCCATCCACGTCGACCTACTCATTGAGTCCCAGTCCACAGTGTTCTCTTACTGGTGCCTGGTATGTCGACCACTTTTGTTGACATAAAGTTTGAGACCCAAAAGGGTCATTTCCATGAAAAAAAAAACTGTTTTATGTCGACACGTTTTAATTGTAGTGTTGTTATGGAAGTAAATTCCATAGCAATATTTGTATGTATGTTCGCGTGTGATCAAGACTGGTGGGAGCGCCTGATTTAAACCTTAATATTAGTGTCTAGAGCTGATTGGCTAAACCATAATGACTCATAAGAATCTGCACTTGTACCTAATAATCTTCTAATCCTTGCTTTTTCCCCCTGCCATCATGCAGAAGTGCTTCCAGAAATGGAGAACCAGGCGGAGTATGAAAGCCAGAACTTTGGCTTCACGTCGCCTGACAACATGGACAATAGCAGCTCCCAGAACCTCACCAAGCTGACCACGGCCAACATGGAGGACATGGAGGAGTATTACAACTTTGGCAAGGACACCGTCGCCTACGCCACACCCTGAGTTGTGCACCCTGCTGGGAGTTAAACAAGCGGACTAGAAAGAGTGATGTGACTCTTGACGGAAAGGAGAAGCACTTGGCGCGGACTGTCAAAGATATATGTTGTATGCGTGGATCAATAACAAATAACAAGAAAAGACCATTTATGTGATTTCCTGTCAATCACAAGCATATATTTTTGGACTGAAAAGGTCAGTTAGGCTACGTAGTCACTGCAGTATACACACACCATGTTTGACATAGTAGTGTTCCAAATAATAGCCGTGCAATGTGACTAAAGACATAATCACTGTTATTAGCATATTTTTATTGCTACTTGGAACACAAGTTACAAGTAGGTGCAGTAGATTCTCAGAAAACAAACAAGACCCAGCATTCATCATATGCAAGCTCATAAGGCTGTACAATTGGACAATTAGTTGAAAAGGGGGTCTTCAAAAAAGTAGCAGTGTGGCATTCAATCAGTGATCAATTTTGTGAAAACAGGAATGAATCAGGTGGTCCCTATTTAAGGATGAACTTGTTGAATATGCATTTCTCTTTGAAAGCCTGAGGAAAATGGGTCGTTCAAGACATTGTTCAGGTGAAAAGCGTACTGATTAAAAAGTTGACTGGAGAGGGGAAAACTTCTGAAGAGATGCAAAAAAATGTGGCTGTTCAGCTAAAATGATATCCAATGCCTTAAAGCTGAGAGAACAACCAAAGACACGTGGCAAAAAAAGAGAAGACGACTATCAAAATGGATGGAAGAATAACCAGAATGGCAAAGGACGATCAAAGAAAATCTGGAGTTACCTGTAAGTACTGTGCCAGTTAGAAGACATCTGTGTGAAGCTAATCTATTTACAAGAACCCCCTGTTAAAGAAAGGCATGTGCAGAAGACATTACAATTCGCAAAAGAACACATCAACGGGCCTAAAGAGAAATGGAGGAACACTTTGTGGACTGATGAGAGTAAAATAGTTCTTTTTGGGTCCAAGGGCCGCAGACAGTTTGTGAGACAACCCCCAAACTCTAAATTCAAGCCACAGTACACAGTGAAGACAGTGAAGCATCTTGATATGGGCATGTTTCTTCTACTATGGCGTTGGGCCTATTTATCACATAGCAGGTATCATGGATCAGTTTGCATATGATAAAATACTTGAAGAGGTCATGCCTGACATCTTGGTTACAAATGAATGTTATGGAGTGGCCAGCCCAATTTGGAGAACTTGTAGGGTGACATCAAAATTGCTGTTTCTGAAGCAAAACCAATAGATGTTAATGAATTGTGGAATGTTGTTAACGAATCTTGGACTGGAACAGTTTCAGTTCGCAGCTGAAAGGTGCCACAAGTTGGTTGATTCCATGCCACACAGATGTGAAGCAGTTATAAAAAAAGTAGTTGAGATTGCAAAACCCTAGACACGAAAAAAAAAATTGTACAAAGTTTTTGAGTTTGTCAAGTCTCCAGCAGACTTCTATTTTTATATTTAACACCCCCCTTTTCAACTAATTGCCCAATTGCACAGCCTTAAGAGCGTGCATATCATGAATGCTGAGTCTTGCTTGTTTTTGGCGAATCTACTGCACCTACTGTTAACTAGTTTTCCATGTAGCAATAAAAATATACTAATAAAAGGGATTAATCTGGTTGGTCACATTGGACTGCTGTTATTTTGAACACTACTTTACATAGTCACTGCATACAGTATTCCTTAGCTTTCAATGCACTTACTGAACAATTCTCAGAGACACTTTCTCGACCAATGAGAGCCCTACAAAACATGAGAGTTTAGCTTCAGATTCATATTCTAACCTGTGTCTGTCGCTATACTTTTTTTTTTTTTACTTGAGAGTTATTGAGCGAACATAAAGCGAGCTTCCGTTGAAGTTTTTTTTCTTTTTTAAGGAAGCCCGTCTTCAGTAAGCTGGAGGAAACCAGATTGTAAAAAGCCAGACAGTCATATGATTTCCTTTTCTGTAAGGATGGACATTTGACACATTTTAAGTGCAAATTGAGGAGCATTTTTCCTCTTTCGTGCTTGTTTGGAGTTTCGGGAGTCTTGGTTTTTTCTTACTTCACTTTCAGTTCAATTGAACCAGGAAATATATTCCAATTGTAAATTCTGTATATGTTAAAAAAAAGAAGTGTGAATTGAAAGTGAAGTGAATATGATGGTCCTGCCTGCTCCTCGTGATTCTGTTGTGGGGAACTGGGCTCACCCTGTCCTGCCATGCAGGTCAGTCAGCTTTTTTGATATACACACTAAGTAAAAGCAAAAGAATGGTCGACTACTTGAGCATTATCAGACTGAAACGTCATGGAAATTGACCATGGATTATTTAATAATAAAGAAAATAATTCTAGTTTAAATGAACAATCAAACGTGACTTGTCTGTAATCTCATTATTTTGGATGCATATTTATTTTGATTTTGTTATAGCATTGTTTCGGGTGATGTAATTCCTTTGTTTCCACTATTAATTGGAAACTTTTGCTAATAAGAAAATGACTTTTCTTGATGCATAAATGAGTCATCTAGGAGGACCTTAAATAAGGTCATATCTAAAGGCTGTGCGGTGATGCCTTCACATTTGTAAAAAGGCAAATTAAGGAGAAAAAAAACACTTTAAACAAGTGAGGAAAGAACAAAAATATTGTGGTAGAAAAGAGGGAAAACATGACAATAACTGAGTATAGAAGAATAGTCTTACAGTAATACTGCAAGAATAGTCAGAAAAGTCTCATAATGAACTGGTGAGTAAAATATAACGCAATGCAGACCTCACTTATACACTGGACCCAACATTAGATACACATGCACAAGATCAATTACCAATCAATGAAGCATAATAAGCATTATCTTTCAAAAGCAGATTTTTGATATTTAACTCTTGTAATGGAGCACATTAAATCAACGCATGGATGAGAAGGCACTAAAAGTATTTGGGGACAATGTCGACACGGGGTGCTTCAAACATGGCCTAGCACCTGCAATGATTTGCTTTTACATGTATCTTTTTCACCTAAAACTCATAGGTAGGGGTGTAACGATTCGTTTTAACGATTTGAAGTTGCCGATTTGATTCAAGGGCGATATTGGTTCATTTATAACGATACAATCTGAAACGATTCAGTAATTAATTCGATTCAGTAACTTTTTAGCCAAAACCCCTATTAAAGCTACCAGGTGGTATTTGATTACGCTTATCATTGCAAGGAAACATGGAACATACGACAGAACAGTGGCTCCCACAAGCCCCCTATTTAACCAAAACACAAACATGCATAAACGTAACGCTCACTACCTACCTTTTATCTTGTCCTGACCTCCCATCCATGAGTTTGAAAGGCTTCAAGTTGGACTTCACTTAGGATGTGGTCCAAACCTCAGTATAAATCCCACAACAAAAAGATGTGAAAGTAGTCTAGCTAACAAGCATGTATACCGATGAAAAAAACAACCCATATCATATGAAAACTTGCATGTTTTGGGATGCTTAGCGTCACATGACGTCATCCGTGCACCCCAGTCAACAGGCATGACTAATCGACTTAAACAAACTGTACAAGGGTAACTTTAACGTCTTTATCATTAAAATAGCTTAAACACACACATCCATATCAAACTTGCCATGCTTAAATCCTATACTGTATTTCCTAGTATCGATTAAATCGGTCGATTACCTCTGGAATGGCAATTTGGATCATAGAAATACAAATCGATACATCGATCTAGTGAATAAATCCTTACACCCCTATGAATAGGGTTTCAGTAGTCACGTGAACTGCCTGCTCGTGATCGGGTGATTGTCTGATTGGCCACACGAAAAGCACCGGACCAATCAGAGGATCTTGCTTAAATGCCCGCCAATTATACGCTCAGGTGTAAGTAAACGTCAGGATTTACAAATGCACATGTACAGTAAACACATTTTTTTTTTACAAAAAAGTACTTTCAGCATATTTTAGCACTATTACCTTCGCTATTTATCATTAGTAAAGGGGGAGACAATCAGCGCTGTATTGATTTTAACTTTTTTTAGCAACATGCTGTAGACACCACCAATGTTTTCTTTCAAAATGAAAATGGCTACTCATTTTGTGACATTTTCATGTCTTATTATAACCCAAAGAAAGCAAATATGCTTGTTTTATCAGAACATTAACATAATGTTGATATCCACAACTCACATTTTGTATTTCTTTCAAGGGTTTTCATTATTAACTAAAAACATAAATGAAAAGCAGGCTTGCGGGCGCCTCATGTGGTTTTGGGGGGCTACCTGGCACCCTGTTGGTGACCCCTGCTATAGACAAAGCATTTTTATTATAGAAAACATCAAAATGGAACAAAATCCAGAATCTATCATTTAAAATACATTCTTGTACAACATTATATTTTAGGTACTGCATTGAATAATCCAGACTATCATATATTTCAAATACATCCTTGTATATTTATAACCAGCTAAACTGGTTGATTGTATTCAACTGGAGTAGGGAAGCAGAGAGACTATTTTCCACATGCCAAAAAAAGAAGGCTCATTTTCATAGAAAATGATACTTTAAAAAAAACAAAAAACCTTTAAGACAAAAACCAAAAACTGTTAACAGACACTATAACAAATCTGTTTCTCATTTAGGGCCATCAAGATGCTGATGACAGTATTTTATGGCCATAGGAATAATTAAACTGTCAATGGTATAGTATTACTAGGTATAGGAAAATAAATGGTATGAATTATGTGTCGGTCAATCTAATTTCAAACACTAGTACAGGTGGTATCTCTGCAGTAACTACACAGGCCATGAGTAAGCCAAAATAAGTAACAGCTATGACAATAGCTAAGTCATTGCGGCCACAGAGCCTTTCTTATCACTGAAAAAGCTCCTGAGCAACATGACTTGGCCGATGCCAATGATAAACAGCAGAATAGTTTCGCCTATCGACCAGAAAGTGACGCGTTCCAGGAGCTGGTCGGCCCTCGTGCGGTCGTGTGCTTCTCTGAGGCGATACCATGTCTGGGATTCAGCCACCGCCTTCAGGATCTCGTGGATTGAGACACATGTGGATTCAATCTGCCAAACAAAAACATTTTAGGTTAACCCTTAACATTCACTCAACCATTTGACCTTAAAGACAAAAAATGTCAGCTTTAGTCCATCTTTTCAAGTACTTCAGCCTGAAATATACATACAATCGTCCCTCGTTAATTGATTCCAGACTCAATGGCGAGTGAATTTCTGCAAGTAATATTAATAAATTGAATATTTTTGTAATTGGACATTTTCAACTATAGTTTTTAACATTATTAGAGCCCTGTATACATTAAATAACACTCCTATAAATCACCTTTACACTCCTGTTATTGTAAAGCGCATTCTACGAGATCACTGCAGGGACACAAGAGACGACCATCGTGTTAAACATAGCATGCCACCATGCTAACTAGTTGGCCTCAAGATTTGTTTATCCTAAACTTAGAAGGGTTTCAAACAGAGTGGGGAAGAAGGACCAAGTAAGAAGACAAAATCTTACCACTTCCACACAGAATAGGAGAGCTTTTTATTATCACTCTGCCATGCTGGACATGCCATGGCTGACTGATGTTTGTTTTTTTAAACTACATGTGCACATGCACATACACAATATTCAGGGCCATGTGCTTGTTCAAAAAAAAAGTTTTCACTCATTATTTTTATTTTTCTGCACTATCAATGACAAGCTTGTAACATTTTCGGCAGAAGTATGTATATTTATTTATCAAGTATTATTTACTTTTGAGGGTTTAATCCTGTAACGCCTGTATGTTTACATAACTTGGCTTTTTCTTTAAATCAGAAAAAAAACTATAGGCAAAAGTAAACACATTTACATACTGTAACCCCAATCCAAACATTAATAGATGCATATAGTAGCAAGACACCAGTCCTGCATGCTTTGAAGTGGAATATATAGCGCCATCTGGTGGGCAAGTATCAAAATAAAGGATTGCATTACTCTTTGTAAGGATAAAAGTGGAATCAAAATTGTATTTTCAATTATTTTAATTGGATATTAAAGTCAGATAGTCTTGTTCAGTTTTACAAATTTAAGCTAATTTAAGGATCTGAGCTGACAATTATTTTTAGAAAGAATATCCAATTGCAAATGTGTTATGCCTACAAAAACATGGATGGCTCAAACTGTATTTAAGGCAGGGGTGTCCAAAATACATTACCGGCTGTGCACAATATCAAGGGAGATGTTGATACTAATAACACAAATATTATATTCAAATGCATTATTTTACATCAGTTTGGTTACCTGTGTCAGCGCCGTGGCTCTCGTCATACTGGGCAGCAGAGGCTCCTCATCACCATGGCGGAACTCCAGGTAGATGGATTTGTGTGAGAAAGTGGAGAACTCATTGCTGAAGCAGACCTTGTAGACTCCCTTCATGGCAGTGGTGTGGGAGAAGCTGTCATACTGCTTCTTGTTTTCCGTGTACAATATGTTATCTAGAGGATCTGTCACAAAACAGTCCACGTCGTAGTTTCCTCCTGATATTACCTTCATTTGAAAAACATATACACACATACACATACACAAAGATGCGTACAACGCACGACAAGATCATTCATGGTGGCTGACTATGCAGCCGTTAACAAGTGTTGCGTTCAGGGCTCACCTGATAATCTATTTCAAACTTGACGTCCATCTCCAAGTCTTCGTAGAAACATTGTTTGTCGTTGTCGGGAAGCTCAAACGTGAGCTCTGTGGCGAACACCACAAAAACCTGACAGAACAGCTGCAACGAGACCGGCCACAGCCGCATTGTTAACAATAAACGACACAACTCCTACAAAGCCGGGCGACTTCGTTGAACGTTAGCTCTGACGTGGCACAACGGCTATCACTTCCGGGTTTTCTTTAAAAAATATACATATACATATATATTTGTTTTCATTTTACACGTCAACGTAGGAAAATATACTGTCATAAGAAAACATTTAAAGACAAAAAATATTTATTTTATGTCCAGTTAAAATATTGACGTAAAACACAAACAGGAAGTAGGAAATGTAGAAAATATAATATTGAATTCACCGACGTACATTTGTGTATTCATCAAACATCTGATTTCAACACCAAAATGTATCTCATCTTAGATAAATAAAAATAAATAATACATTTCAAAATATGATTTCTTTATTTTAAAAGTGACCAAAATGGAGACATACCAAATTATAATCTACACAATCAAATCGTTATTTAAATACATTATTACCACGAATGTACGCCAATGAAACGGTGTCGCAACTTCTCAGACACTCGATCAAAGATCGAAACTAAAATGGTCAACGGACCTTTAATCTGAAAACACGGTTCAAAACCACGCCCCCTTTCCGTTCCGCGTCACAGGGGTCTTCTCCCGGAAGTTAAGTACTGTTGCTATCGCTAACCTTAAATTTGGAGACAACGGAACTTCTTTAATTCACCTGTTAGCTATTCATGTAAAAAAATGGAAATGCCGCAGTACATCACAACCATTAAGGAATTCGTGGAGGCGCACCCCGTCGGTCTCACCGCTGCATTTGTTGCAGGTAAAATTGATTAATGTTATTTTCTCGGTTCTTGTTTATTGTTTATACGTTTCCATGGTGAACACGTGTGAGGGCAGTCAACACAGTATACATCACAAAGACTAAAATCATGCGTTCTTACACTAGTTTAGGCGTTTTCTGTAGAAAGCCAGGTGAAGTCTGAAGTTTGCTAGATGACAACACATCATATCAATCCTCACACGCTATAGCAATGGCTCCCAGTGGCTGTGGGGAGGATATTACACATGAAGCCCTTGTTATTTTGTGTTCATTACTGAAGTTACTGAAGTAAATTACTGAAGAAGTATCTTAAACAATTAATGTAACGTAAATAAATCAGACAATTGTTAATAATCACTCTCTAATAATCAATGCCGCATCATCACTTTATTCCACTAGAAGAACAGTTGCTTTTGCTTTTATAGCGACCCAATATTTCCAAGATAAATACAGTGAGACTTACTTAAATTTTAACACACTGCATCTATCAACCTCCTCCTTTTGTATTTTCAGCTGATTTATTGATTTCCCCCTCCCTGTTGGAAACAGTAGTAATAGAAACAATCTGCCGTGTCCCCTCCCTAAACCATTTTATGTACTGTGCAGGCATTATTAACAGTCACGCAAGTGTAAAAATAAGTGAATATTAAGACTTAAAATGGTGTAATGCGCCACAGATTCCTCAAGGCGGACACGTCTGAAAATTCTTAACTCGCAAACAAGAATAACAAAGAAACAAAAACAGGAAAACACGACATTTTACCATTGTTCTCTTACTGCGTGCCTTGCAAAAAACGGGCATTGCAATAAAGAAAAAAAAAAAGCAAATATTGTTTGCTAACTGACTTTAGAGGCATATTTTGTTCAGAAAATTGGTTAAATTCTGAATTATACCACCTCAAGGGTTTGTTATTGCGAATGCTTGCCTGCCTCTAGAATCCATGCAATAGCAGTGTCAATGTATAACACTGGTAGCCTGTTTTCCTGTTCCAGGGGCAAGCCTGCTGGCCTTGCGCAGGTGGCTGGCAGGGGGAGTGTGTCGGAGCAAGGCCAGGCTGGATGGGAAAACAGTCCTTATCACAGGAGCCAACACCGGCATTGGGAAGGAGACGGCCCTGGATTTGGCACGACGTGGTCAGATATCTGAATCGCTTAAACTTGATTTTATGTTTTTTCCATATTCAGTTATTTTTATTATTTATGTATTTTTTGTACAAAGGGGCCAGAGTGATCCTGGCTTGCAGAGACCTCACTAAAGCCCACCTGGCAGCTGATTACATTCGTCAGAAGAGTGGGAACGGCAACGTGGTGGTGAAGAGACTGGACCTTGCCTCACTGAAGTCAGTCAGAGACTTGGCAAGAGACGTCCAGATGACCGAGGAACGCTTGGACATCCTCATCAACAACGCAGGTGTGTTTACGTTTACCTTTTTTTTTTACACGCTTGACAGGTTCATTTTTCTACAACCATGAACATCCTTAAGAGTCCAAACACAATTTAAAAGGGAAAAGTGTATAGACATTCTAATAAAGTAGGACTCCAAAGTCGAAGTGGTACAATTTATTGTTCAACCAAGATTTTTTTAAGAGATAAAACACAAGTCAAAACTTCAATTTGTTTTTTTATGCTGATGACTGATAAGGCGTCTGCACACTGTTGACTGACATTGTTCGTCTCAAAAATTGAACAAAACTTGGGAATTGAAACCTATAATCTTGCGTGATGTCTTGAACAACACGAGACTTTAGCTACATGTGTTTTGTCGTTTTTGTAATGCTACCACTGATGATTAAGTGTAATGATAACTGTAGAACAAAATATTGAACGCACAGTATACTGCAACGAAGGAAAGGGGTTCTACTGTATTCTGAATACCATATATCATATTATTTGTTTTGGGGTGTTATGTTATGTGCAGATAAATACTGTAGATAATACATTCTTAATAAAACAAAATTAAGACCAGTTGAAAAACTGAAAGAATGTACATTTTGCACAACTGGATATCTGTTCATCAGCTGATCAAAAGTTTTAAGACCCCCACCTTTTAAAAAAAAAACAAATCTAAAGTATATGATCTGTTGATGGCAAAGGCAAAAAGGTTTTGTCTCTTTGAACGCGGTGGAATGTAGCCGCAACGGGGCACAAGCCAGTGTCTTATTATGCCGGTCCCATGCCCGGATAAATACAGAGGGTTGTGTCAGGAAGGGCATCCGACGTAAAACTTTGCCAAACCAGAACATGCGAATTATTCAAATGACTTCCATACCGGATCGGACGTGGCCCGGGTTAACAACGCCCGCCACCGGTGCTGTTCACCGACAGGGTGCCGGTGGAAACTGGATTACTGTTGGCCGAAGAAGGAGCGGAGGAAGGTGTGTCCGTAGGAGGAGAGAGAAGAGGAATGCTAAGAGTCTAGAACTAAGAGTTGGGACTTTGAATGTTGGAACTATGACAGGAAAAGGTAGAGAATTAGTTGACATGATGCAGAGAAGGAAGGTAGACATATTGTGTGTCCAGGAGACCAGGTGGAACGGTAGCAAGGCTAGAAGCTTAGGAGCAGGGTTCAAGCTGTTCTATCATGGTGTAGATAGGAAGAGAAATGGAGTAGGGGTGATTTT
>QODF01000118.1:1034073-1183048 GCA_024372805.1 Oostethus manadensis | reverse complement strand
ACATCAGAGGGACAGCACATGTTAGAGGTTTTGGAGATAAAGTCAGAGAGGCCAGACTGAGATGGTTCGGACATGTCCAGAGGAGAGATAGTGAATATATTGGTAGAAGGATGCTGAGTTTTGAATTGCCAGGCAGGAGGCCTAGAGGAAGACCAAAGAGGAGGTTTATGAATGTAGTGAAAGAGGAGATGAAGGTAGTTGGCGCAAGAGAAGAGGATACAGAAGACAGAGTTAGATGGAGGCAATTGATTCGCTGTGGCGACCCCTAACGGGATAAGCCGAAAGGAAAAGAAGAAGAAGAACGCGGTGGGTTTGTTGAGTTGCAAGGCAGTTTTCTGAAACTTATTGAAACATCCTGAGGGTTATGGAACAAAAACGTCAAGTGGTAGACCCCAAAAAAGTGCCCTGAGCCGCAGGATCCGACTGGCCGTCCATGAAGGCTCTGGACGATTCTTGGCCCAAATGAAGAGTGTTACTGGTGTCAAGTGCAGTCTAAAAACCATCACCTTCCCATCATCTGCAAGGGAAGGGTTTTAAGAACAAAAAAATGTCTTCAAAGGCCGCGTCTCATTCAACACCACAAAATTGCCTGTTTGGAATTTGCACATGAGCACAAAACATTTTTTACTCCTGATGAGGCAAAAATGTAACATTGCTGATCCAGATGGCTTCCTGGCATGACAAGGATATACCACCTAAGATGTTTTCCACATGGCACAGTGGAGGGGGCGCCACTATGATTTGGGCTGCTTTTTTCTTCAATGGTCAATGGAGCTTCAGTTTGTGCAGGTGCGTCAAATGACGGTCTGTAACATCATGACTGTAATGACTGGGTTTGTCAACAGGACAACGCATTGCAATGGTTGGAGGTTCCAAATAAAATTTTGCTTAGAGAATTTGGCCTAGAGGACCAGAGAGGAACCCAGTCAATGTGGACATTTCCAATGAAACGAGCGCCAGTGTGCAAGTGTACTGTTTATCTTTCCAGGTATCATGATGTGTCCCAAGTGGAAAACAGAAGACGGCTACGAGATGCAACTCGGCGTCAACCACCTTGGACATTTCCTCCTCACCAACCTTCTCACCGACTTGCTGAAAAGGTCCGCTCCGAGTAGAGTCGTCATTGTCTCCAGCCTGGCGCACGAAAAAGGTAAAGGGGCGTTGTATTGAGTCTGGCTTATGTTTGAGGCTTTTTTCGTTGCCTCTGTCACCGCAAATGTAACTCACGTGGTACAGTATCAATTTTCGGTCCACTCGATTGCATTGTACAGCCAATTTTGTTGAAATAGCTGGCAACACAAGTGAGTACACCACACAGTGAACATTTTCAAATTGCTCTTGGGGCATAGAATTCACCAGAGTTGCACACGTTTATACTGGAATCCACTTCCACTTCAGTGATGACATCACTGGTGGACGTTACACACCCTGCGCTTCTCCACTTTCCTTTCCACTTGAGGATGCCCTAATGGTGCTCAGTTGGATTCAGGTTTGGAGGTGACATACTTGGCTCCGAATGTAATCATGAATGGTTGTCTGGCCCCCTGCAATTGACTGGCGACCAGTCCAGGGTGTACCCCACCCAAAGTTAGCTGGAATGGGCTCACGCATACCCCGCGACCCAAATGAGGATAAGCGGCATAGGAAATGGATGGAACTCTGCACCATTAAAGAAGAGCTATCGTGCCAAACAGCGGCATGTACTACGCTACGTGCTGTTGATGAATTGATGGGCTGCGTAAGTAAATGCGTGTTTGTCATTGCGTTATATGTTGTTGGAATAAATTGTGTTTATTTTATTTACAGTTCGGGTTAGAATTTATTTTGTTGCGCCACAAGGATTTCTTCTGTGCTGAGCGCAAATCAGTGCACGGTTGCAAACACGCGCAACGTTGCACTCCAGTGCTGACAGCACTGGTACAGCCCTAGACCAGATACTATCACCACCATGTTTGTCTGTGGACGAGACACAATTAACTTGCTACTCATTTGTGTTGCTGGTAATTTAGACAGTAACAGCTTTGTGATGACTCATTTTTAGTGTTCAGCTATACAAGCTATTCAAGTGTCTTTTGTATTGTACTGTCAATGATACTGTAAGTTTTGTGCTGATTTGTGTTTCCCTGAGGTCACATCCACTTTGACGACATCAACCTGGATAAAGACTACCAACCGGACGTGAGCTATCGCCAAAGCAAGCTGGCCAACGTGCTCTTTTGCAAAGAGCTGGCTTCCAAACTGCATGGTGCTCTAAAATAATAATCGCTTGATGATTCCTCTCTGTGATATTTTGGTCCAACTTGATGGATTCCTCCCATCAGGCACAGGGGTGACAACGTACAGCCTCCACCCTGGCGTCGTCCGCACTGAGCTGGGCCGCCACATGTTCCCTACTGTGGCCCTGTGGAAGAGGATTCTAGCTATGCCCTTTCTGATGATGATCAAAAGTCCTTGGGAAGGAGCTCAAACAACCATTTATTGCGCTGTGGACGAGAGTCTGACCAATGCCAGCGGACTGTACTACAGGCAAGTCAAAATTTCAGTTCTAAATTGTAATTTATTGTTTAATCCAAGCAAGAAAGAAACACAGTTTTCAAATGTTTAATGTGAGCGGCCAGTTCTCCTACTTTGTTTGATGGTCCTTGAATGCACCTTTTAACGTTCTCCTATGCACATATAGACTACTCTATTTTTCCCCTTTGTCTTTCACCTCATATTTTGAAACAATGAGGAAATGTACAAAGGTAAGATTTCTTGACCTCATTGAGTGCTAATGTACCTACATTTGAAAGACAAAGTCCAGGCACTTTGGCAGCCCTATTATACACATTATATAATAGGGCTTTGCGATTTTGGCAAAAATTAAAATCAAGATTCATTGAACCTCCAACCTCGATTTTTGTTATTGTACAATTATTCCACTCTCTATTATTTATTCTGTAAATATTTGTATAATTCTGAAACAAGTGACTCACTACTTTTTGGTTACCATCGTTCCCTTCGAAAACAGAGTCCAAACAGCTGACACAGAATTCCTTTTGGAAACAAGCTGCTCGCTTTGTACTTGTCAGCTCCATGGACTTCACCAATGTGCTGTGGTTTAATTCTTCCTCCACGTTTCTGTGTAGTGTAGCAGTCAGACTGCAGGGGATAGTGTCATGTGTTTACTTCTTCCACTGTTGCCATATTTTCAGTAAGAAAAGTAGCTATTGGCTGTCCTACAAATCGTAAAATGATGTAATCTGTCTTCTGGCAAGAGGTGCGGTAGACTCAGGACTGGTCGCCAAGCAATCACAGAGCACAATTATATTGTAAAATAATAAAAGTATTATATACATTAATAAGAATTAATTATAATTAACTATAATTAAGAAACTAAATCAAGCTACTTTCTTGTATTTAATACCAACAGCGACTGTGCCGTGAAGACTCCTGCCCCAGCGGTACTAGATGATGCCATAGCCAAACGACTGTGGGTCCTCAGCACCTCCATGGTTGGGCTGTTCTGAAATCAGCAGCCTGCTGCACCTCCTTTCATACTGCAGAGGCAACCAGGCAATGACTGGATGAAGGCAAGGTGCTGAATTCACCAGTTTTACCTTAAAATGACAGATTTGCGCTCTTCATGTACATATTCCATGTCTATGAAAGTATTAGGGCCACATGAAAAAAGAATAAAAAATACAGTGACTAAAATGAAGTCCGAGGAGGAAAAAAAACTTGTGATATTGCGAAATTAGGATAAACACATTACATAAAAAAGATCAAATTTATATTACTGTGAGCATGGGGTAATCTTACAAAATAATGTTATGAGTAAAGTCTTGAAATATTTTAATATGTTTATAAAAATAAAGTTACTATATTAAATATTACTGAAAACTTTTTTTGGGGGAAAACATTTAATTATACACCAAAAAGTTTTACAATATCAACAATTTTTGAAAAGGTCATTTATAGGGGTGTCACAAGATCTCGTGAAATTAAAGCGTGACGAGATTTCTTGTTCAGAAAAAAACAATTATTTGACGATAATTAATAACTGAATTACAATATGTGAAAATGAACTGGACAATTTTGCTGGCCTAACTATACTGCCTTGTACACGCGTACCTGTTTTCTTCATCTCCCGCCTCCGAACAGGCAGGAAGCGGGATGAACAGAGCGAGTCCTTTTGGCGTTTATACAATCGCTTTGTCTGGGTGGGTGGAGGCGGGGCTGATACACAGAGTGTAGCCTCGAGAGGAGCAATGCAAGGTAACAGAAATTAAATTAGTAGATGGCAATATATTGTCATATTTATTATATTTTTCATTGTACTTTTCTTAAAGGTAATGTCAAATTCTTGTCTCGTTTTGTAGACCTCTCATGTATCATCTCATCTTGTGAACACCCCTTGTATTTTATATTACAAATGAAAAACATTTTTTACTTGCATAAAGATGTCATTATTAGGCAAATTAAGTCATGATAATTATGACTCTATTTTCAGAATATTACAATTTTGTCTCAAATAGATGTCAGTATCCTTGTCATTTTTACAACTTCACTACTTTTTAATTTTTTTTCTTTTACTATATTCCAATACCACTCCAAGTCTTTAATGGTATGATATTAGGAGTTTTTTTTTCCAGTGTGGCCCTGAAACTCCTTCATAGTAACCAGTAAAATTGCACTGATTTCCGGATAAGGTTTGCCGAGTCGACATATCTTGTTTATTGCTATTAGGAGGTCAACTTTTCTCTTTAAGCCATACACTACCTGTTAAGGAAATGATACACCAACAATAATGTTAGAGAATGTCTATGCAGTCATTAAGATAAAAAAAACTAAACACGGAGGGACGACCACTTTTATTTGGAAGATTGTCACTCTGAAGGGATTGTATTTTTAAGTGACTTTTTGTGTTGTACCTGACACCGCTTTAAATAAATACATGATACAACACACTACATTGAGTTTAAGTTAAGTAGCTGTAGTAGTTAATTCTTCGCTTGTGATCCCCAGTGATCTCCCTACAGCTGTGAAGTGCAATTTATTTTTAGCCACTGCAGCCCTAAATGTGCAATAATAGACATATGTAGAAGTCATTGAATGTACATATTAAATCGCTAATAACTGCATTGTAATAAACTGATTATGTCTGATCATTTTAGTGACTGCTCCACTGTTTTGTTTTAGCAACCGCTCTGGCAGTGGGTGTTCACCAAAAGGCTGGGTCTTTTGGGGTAAAAGTGTTACACGGTGTTGCTTTAAGGCTGGGAATGACCAATTTACAACCTGCAAGATAAAAGTATCAGTTGCATTTTTGAAAACAAAAACATTTATTTTAGGTGTGAGGTTATTTATTGTTAGGGCTGGAATTGTTAATCTGGCAGGGGTTTCCAAACTTTTTCACCCCAAGACCCAAAAATATGAAATGTGTAACCTCTCCAACAAACCAAAGCTACAAAAATATACAGTATTATGAATTGCTTTTACATTGCTGTATACATACAAATAAGTGATGAGGAACACAACAGACATTAACATTTAATACAACAATCATGGATCAAAAATCCCTTTTCCCAAGAATGTATGCCAAAGAAAAGTTGGCAACCCAATAAAAATTGACTTCTGACCTATTTTAGACCCAACTTTAGGTTTGGTAACTATTTTTGTATGATAACACCAAAAATCTTAAGCTGTTTGTGCCATTTGTTGCCACTGTTATATGATTCTTCACGTACTGCGCCCAAGTAAGCCGCTATTGGGAAATCCAATCTCTACAGTACATAACACATAGTAAAAAATGCACAAAAGAATACATGTCTGTAAGTCATCTGGCTGTGTGTAAATTTGCATATTTTTAACATGCTCACTCTTGCACGCCAACTGAAGAATGAGACTACGCACGCTGAGCTGTAATTAAATCATGCAGCAATGCAAAGACTGTTTAAAAAAAAAAGCCAGTGTTTTTGTCGCATGTTCCACATTAACATGATTCACCAAATTCTTGTACTCCTTACCTGTTGCATCACCTCCTTTACATACCATATTTGCTTTAACGGGTCACTGCGGTCACCTTATAGCACGTCAACGTTCAATTAATCTTAAAATCACAATATTAAAAAGCATGTCTATGACCTTTTTCAAGCGCAGTGCGCACATAAAATGCTTGCTTTTTGCTCGCATATTTGAGAAAAACTATGAGCAAAGCACCAGGTGTGCCCTGAGATGCCTGAAGGGATTTTCTCACAGTTTACAGTTCCCCTGCAACATATTTACACCAGAAATGCAAGCAATTCCAATGATTGGTTGCCGTTTTAAAATAAATGCTACACGTTTATATCAAAGCAATTTGTGATTAAAAACGGGCTGACCAATTTGGACCTGATGTTGTCTCTGGTGGTATTGTCATGCACATGCCCTTATCAGTTCTCCGTCCAACGGATACAGAATCAATAGCTGGGCTGGAAAAGTGATAAGGAGATGTGAGCGACTATAAAACAACAACAGCACTGACAGAAAGAAAAAGACCAATAATTGGTCTAAAGAAATGTCCTCAACCAGCGGCTGCGAGGAGCCATCCACCTTCTCCATGCCCCTTCCAGCTTATTCGTGTCTAGGCTTCCATCCAAGTCCCGGAGGGAAGACGTTCCTCTTCTTCTGTGGCAGTTAAAAGTCAGCTCCTCGCTGTACTTCACAGTTTGACTGCTGGCAAACTTTTTGGAGACACACCTCACTGATGAGTTTTATTTCAGCGTGGCCCCGCCTGTCGCCTCTGGAGGGATGTCTCAAACTGCCATTGGTCCAGCAGACCTCCAAGTCACCAAACCTGCCCCCTGTAGTCCAAAAAAAAGTTCCTCTACTTGTCAGTCAGATGCTGATGAGCCAGTGGGATGAGAGAGGACAGGCTTGGCCGGTGTGTTCCCTCACAGGTGTGCAGGCCTAAGAAGCAAATTCCAGTTTTTGCATACCTGTCAGCTTCTTTGGTATTCGGCTGGTTCTACAGAGTGAGACCTCTGCTCTCTTTGTTTTGTCCACTGGCTCTCATCTTTGCCTTTCCTGCCGACGGGGCCCACGCAGAGGGAGAGGCGGCATAGTCGCACGAATATGCAATTTTATAGCCATGCTGTCTGCATTACTTCTCTTCCTTGATATCCGCAAGAGAAGGCTTAAAAAGGTGGAGCTTGGCGTCACCGTGTCACAGGAAAAAGATGTCACGGGAAATGCTTGCTTCATGCCTCTGAGGCAGTCTGAAGTGTAAACACATGCGAGGCACTGCAGAAACCCATTGGACAGTATGCATATACCTACTGTTGTTCTTGTTCTAATTATCAAATCAACATCCTGCTACAATACTACTCTAAACAGCCAGCCAACTAATTCATTGTAAATTGAATCTACTACAGTCCTAGAGCTACACATCAAGCCAACCAAAAAAGTACTAAGGAAAGCTAAAAAACATGTGTAATAAAAAATAATTATGTTTATTTACTAATTGTATACAAATATTAATATTAACCAGTATTTATTAATAAATATTAATATATAAACCTTTTGGGCTAAGAGAGCCATGAACGACATGATTTTCGTGGGAGCCAAATCCTATTAAGTGAATACAACTAAAAGTGTGCCAACAATTTAAGAACATAAGTCTCTGATTTGGATGTATTCAAGTGCTGAGAAGGTTTGATATTTTGAATGTTATTTTTAACATTGTGATTCCCGTCATGTTTTCCTTTAAAATGTCATCAAAAAAATGACACAAAACGTTATACATTAAAAAACAAAATTATATGTTTGACTTTTTAATTATATATTATATTATTGTAACTTAGTCCCATATAAAAAAATCTCCAACCTAATATTCCAAAAATTACAACTTTATATTGTTTTGTTTCTTAATATTACGACATATAAGAAATTTAAATGAACTCTTTTACTAAAATGACATTTTTACTCATATTACAAGTTTAGTAAAATTTTGACTTTTTTTCTCTTAATATTTTGACTTTGCACTTGTAAATTTACGGCTATTTATTAAATTTCTGCTGTTTTGTTTTTAATTTTTCAATTTTTTCAACTTGTAATTATGACTTTATTCCTGTAATATTTTGACGTTATTCTCCTAACTTCTTCCACAACTTAATTTTCCAAAAATAGTTAGATTACAACGTTTTTCTCCTAATGATTTGACTTAATTTATTTGTAAATGTACTGCTCATTTTTTCAATTTTTGTGTTTCCTTACAGTTTTGTTAAATTGTATTTTTAGATTGTGCCGCGAGCCAATAAATCACTCAGACCGCACTTTGAACGCCCCTGTTGTAAAGCAAGATATGTTACATATATTTTAAGAAAAAATACATTAAAATAAATAAATCTTATGATGTTTAGAAAATTCTGAGAGCTGTATGTGGTCATCAA
Organism: Oostethus manadensis; assembly: GCA_024372805.1. Classification (NCBI taxonomy): domain Eukaryota; kingdom Metazoa; phylum Chordata; class Actinopteri; order Syngnathiformes; family Syngnathidae; genus Oostethus; species Oostethus manadensis. The sequence goes on along the minus strand of QODF01000118.1, from coordinate 1,174,637 downwards.
AACAGCCACTTCTGGCTCCTGTGCCATGGGTTCCCTGCCCCTGGCTTATACAGTGATGCGGCTAATTTTTGGGACTTCAGTTCTTTTGTGGTTTAAAGTGCAGCTTCAGAAAGTAGTGAATTGGACGCGTTTTGAAGTCATATGCAGCAATAGTGTTTTGATCTGACAAAAAGTAAGTTTGATCAAGTGTAGAATTACTACAGCTTCTGTTTGAACCTCTTGGAACTGCTTGTATCATTGGAGTTACGCTGGGAACATCGAGTGGGAACATCAACAATGGGATTTGAAATAATGTGTGATGAACACGACAGCGCAGCCTCAAGGGCAAATTTGCCTTGAGACGACAAGAGACAACAAAAGAGAGAGGGAAACTGACAAATGTGTGATACGAAGGAATGGTGAGGCTGTTCAATTCTGACGCTGAAGAAGACGACTAGTGGTTTTAGTTCCCAGGAGGAGCAGGATGATGAATAATGACTTTGCTGTTTAAACATTATAATTATGAATTATTATTTGTTTAACCAAAAGTTTTTTTTTAAAACATCCTTCTGTGTAACATCTTTCTGTGTACTAAAAATTCCGTGTTAACAATGTGAACACCAGCGGCTTATAGACCGGTGCGGCATGTATATGTACAAATCTTTTTTTCTCTTTAATTTCAGTGGGTGCGCATTTTCTGTTATCTCTATGCGTTATCTAAGAACATGAAATAAAACACATCAAACTCCCCAGAGATGCTAATTATTTGTAGACAAAATCAATCCTTATTTTCAGATGGGAACAGACTGTTTATCCAAAAGTTTTGCTCCCATCAAGCAATCAGAAAAGCACACTACTGTGACACAGTTGTAGAATAAAACATACACGCAGCCAGCAAATTACTTATGTTAAGCATACTATACTTTTCTAAAAATGTTAATACGGCCTCTTTTAAGTAAGTAAAGTAAAGTATAGCGTATATACATATAGTATAGTATAACGAAATATAATAATGCAGTGTATATATATTACATATATAATATACTGTATATTTAAGTTTAATAGTAGGTACATATATAAATACAGAAGTATATTATGTATAGTATACAATATTAGTATAGTAAAGTACAAGTAATGTGTAGAGAGCTACAGTCTGTCGGTATTACAGCCAACCAACAAATTCAATGTTACATAGCCAAGAATGCAAATTCAAATGATTTGAAGTATGTTTTTATATGTAGCATATACTGTACACCTGTTGTATATAAGCAAAGCAAAGGCACCTTATGGACTGTATGTAAGTAACATCTGTACAACCACACTCCTCCAGTAATACCAACAGCCAAACAACAAATTCCAACAATTTCTTTAACTAACTATACTTAATTATTGCATGTACACCTTATGCATACAGTATATGTAATACCCACGTGTGACACTCGAGTCTTACGTGCAGTTCATGGTTAAAGGTCATTCTTGAGAGGTTAAAACACAACAGCTTGAGGCAGCATGTTTTATAAGCAGCACCCTGCTCTATGAACTACTTCTTATATACGTGTGTGGAGAATGTGTGTTGTGAAGGCGAGGATTGTCCTGTCTGCCCTTCTGGTATGCACGCCTTCCCTACTTGGTCCAGACTTTTCTGTTTGTCCTGCAGTACTTCCTCTCCCCGTACACCCCCCACCTTCCCCACCTACCCTCCTTCCAGCATCGGAATGAGTGCCTAAGGCAGGTGTGGGAATGCAGGTTTGCCGCATTCGTGGACCTAGCAAGGCAGCGGTTGTCTCGACTTTGGGGACTAGTCTGTGCTTGCGTCGAGCCCCATCACAGCAGCTCCAATGACTAAGCTGCAAGAGACGAGGAATATGGAAGCGTGCGTCGCTCTCCAAAACCTGTTTGTGTCTCTGAGCATGAGTGGTGTGAGTTACTCGTGAGACCGTGGGATCAAACACTCCCGCATACCATCACACTCGGTGCGTTTATTTGACTTTGACCTGGGAACTGTCTGGCAGGCAGGACGGACGCAGTTTCCTTCTACTTGTACTGATTTATTTAGCCTATGAGTTGTCACCGCTCCCACCATTCAGTTTGGGTATGATGGAAAAGTAATGGAGGAGGGGAGAGAGGGGATGATCCGTTAGGATCAGTGAGACAAACCCAGGTCCCAGTCTGGGAGGATTTTGGGCTGACTACGAGGTGTGTACGCACCCCGAGGCTGTGTCCTGTCACTGGGGATAAAGACACTGTGGAGCGAGCGAACACAACAGCAAAAGGAACTGCTGAGTCAGACGGACGTCACATCCACTCAGCTCACGCTACATTGCCCTACCTCGTACCGCATGTTTTCCACCAGGTCCTCAATTGCCCCAGTCAAGACTCAGAAAAAGCACTTAAAAAGAACAGCAAAAATATTTACAAAATATATATATATTTTTTATATGCTTTACAATTTTTGCTAATATTATTACGTTATTTCCAATCCAAAACATTGTGCACATTTTATGTATGCACATTTTAAAAAGTATGATATACAACATTAGCAAAAATAAAGAAAAATATATAATTTAAAAAATCTGGTTTAAAAAATAACTGCTCAGTTTTGATGTATTTTGTTAACAGAATGTTTTACTAATGTTTACAGGGAAAATACAACCGCGCTCTATTATAGCAAGATCTGTGCCTAATGTTTTGTTTGCCTAATTTAGTCACATCAGAGGGTACAATTATTATAAACATATTATTAACATAATGCAGTGTACACTACTGCAAACTGTTACAACAACAGTAAACAGATTAAAATTGGTTCTAGATGATCAGACTCAAAGAGAACACACTTAATTAGATTTACAAAAATAATCTGTTCTGGAAACCCAAAAATATTAACATAAAATCCTTTTTTTTTAAAATGTACAATTAGTTTTACAACTATTTAAAAAGGCATGTAAAAAATAATTTAAAGAGATGTGTCAGGGCATGAAGACCATCACGAGCTGCAGCACAAAGAGAGGTGCCCACATTGAGGAGGATGTGAGAAGGGCTAACCAGCTAAATCACTTTTCACTTCTACCTTTATTGAAGACTTGATTGTTTACAAAGACAGCTATAATTTTTCTCACTTTCTATATTAAAATGCGGGCACGTGTGACTTTATTTGCCTCCATTGTGGGTTATTTTCCATCCGTGATCAATGAGAGAAAACGAGAAATGTGACTGTTTAACTTTGCAAAGAACTACAGACTCAATCCTTGATGATGTCACAGATAGAGCTGGGTGATAATGTCTGGCTGCTTGTAGGGAGAATTTGTGATAAAAATATGTTAGGAATACAGTTGGACTCACAGAGCGTACTAGTAATATGACAAAATGCATGCACTATTGTATGGTAGCAAAAATGAAAAATACCCTAACGTGGGGCTTAGGTTCCGCTGTGATAAGAATATTTGTTTTCATTGAAATATATTTCATATTTATGTTTTAAATTTTTAAATGTTTCAACTTCTTTAGCTCCATCGTCAACATTTAAAAAGGTCCCCACTCTGCTAAAGGGCTAAAACTAGCAGCCGTCTTTCCACATGGCTTGCCACCGCGCTCTTAATATTTAGTGATGTCTTAGCATACCAGCGGGACAGGAAGGACTGTAAGCGCCTCTGCTGGCATTGTAGTCGATTATTTAGTTGACTTGCTCTTGTCAGTGTGAAAGTCTGCTGCTATGCAAACAGGCGCCGGCCTCTCTTTATCCGGGTTCCGGAGTTTGCAGGAGCGTCGGATGTCGGGACCACTGATGTGGACCAGTAGAGATCTGCTAAAACATCTTATGTCCCTCCCTGGGGATTAGAGCAGAAAAATTCCCGTTGACCTTGAATCAGTGGCTCCCACCATTCGGCCTGGCACTGTACTCATCGTGTCGTGTGTGGTTACAGTTCTTCACGCTTTCATACAGTGGTTGTAGTAGTAGCTTTACACGGACATTTATAACTTATTCTCCTTAACTGTCAGTTAGGCGTAAAAATAGGTATCACTCACTCCCCTCCATATTCACATATGCGTATTCTCTGTTTTAAATTGCTTATAAATCACATTTTTCATGGTCTCTTAAATAAAAAGGGGCTTGATGGCGCAATCTGCAGGGGAAAGCGCGGGCTGCAGCTGGGAATCCAGCAGAGGGCTCTGTCAAGTCCTTCCACTCTTTTTTTCCAGCAGGAGGATACAATATTGAGTACCTGCATGCTTTTTTTAAGTGCAATACCGTGTACTGTATATCTGTCATTCCTTCTTAATCTGTAAAATAAGTTTAACGACAGCGAGAGGCGGATTATGGGGTTTAGAGTAGGGGTGTCCAAACCTCGTCCACCAAAGGCTACATACTGAAAAAGCAAAACATGCAGATGGCCACGTACGGTAGATATTTTAATTTGAATTTAAAATTTTGTTATAAGATGCATGTTAGATTTCATGTTGTGTTATTATTACTGCTATCATTTTAATGCACATTCCAGCTTTTGTCTTCACATTCTGCCATTTAGCTCAATTTTTCCTAATTTTTTTGTTTAATTTTATTTCTATTTATTTCAGGAAACCCTTCGTACAAATAGAGGTGTCCAAATGTTTTCATGACTGTCTTGTTTGCGTAAGCTAACTCCTCTACCCCTGGAACTCTGCACACAAAATGCAGACAATGTGTAAAAACATGCACCCCTGCTGTGTTGCCTGTGCTATTATTCTTCTGACAAACACACCACACGGTGGTGCTGCTATTGAATCTAAAAGTTTGGCACCCCGGACAGACTTGAAATTGCTCAGTGTTTTTGCCGAATCACCATAAAATGTGGTACACACCTTTAGGGGGACTGACAAGCACATGCCAGCAAAATACAGACAAAACTGGCTGTAAAGCATGGTTGCCATCAAGCAAAATGTCTTTGCAGAGGCACAGGCGAGACTTAGCATCTAATTGTATTCAAGCACTAATACTATTATTGTTGTCAAATTATTCATTCATTCATTCATTTTCTATACCGCTTTATCCTCATTAGGGTCACAGGGATGCTGGAGCCTATCCCAGCAGACTTTGGGCGAGAGGCGGGGTACACCCAGGACTAGTCGCCAGTTAAATCGCAGGGCACATATAGACAAACAAACATTCACACTCACATTCATACCTATGGACAATTTAGAGTCACTAATTAAGCTAACATGCATGTTTTTGGAATGTGGGGGGAAACAGGAGTACCCGAAGAAAACCCAAACACGCACGGGGAGAACATGCAAACTCCACACAGAGACCCAACGGAGATTTGATCCCAGGTCTTCCAGATCTCCTGACTGTGTGGCCAATGTGCTAACCACTCAGCCACCGTGCGGCCCGTTGTCAAATTATTTCAAACAATTTCCCCACTTAAAATGCTCATTATTTTTCCGGTCGTTATTATTATGAATGACAGTAGCATCATAAAATATATTATATTAATATAGTGAAATGAAGTCGTGGCATTGCTGGAACATCATAGCACCTACAGTATTTATAAGATTGTGCTGGGGTCACTATATACTATATTTCTATATCTGCCTGCTGTCATAGTTTAGATATACAGTGGTTAGCTTTTTTCCCACATAACATCATAATATACCTTCTACTGCTACAATATAAAAGCATGTAATAATAACGGTAATATTACTGTAATAATAATAATGAGAATAATATGACATTCTGACATATGGATTGTAAAACCTGACTGGGCGGAGAGAGAGAAATCAACACCCCACCCCTCAGGCATGATGAATCCTCCCCTGGATGGACTCCAACGGAATGTCCCCTCATGTTCCCTCCAGCTTTGTAGAAGTTTTGAACGCTCTCAGAAAATGTTTAAGACAAACAAGAGTTCCAAACATGCAATACATTTTGAGGATGTTTCTCCAAATGACACATACCGTCATTAATGCCTGCAAACAGTCATGCACACGAGAAATGGAATGTTATGATGCTGATATGGAATGCAGCTTTATTATATCCATTAGCTGCACCTGTCTTCACCAGATGTGCCATTCAGCATTATATTCCAAAAAAGGCCCCTACACACCCAGTTTTATTATTACTATTACTGTGTTAGTTATTTAACAGCCAGCCCTCAAATACAATGTGACTGGTTACCTTTTCTATGTACACAAAATGCCCGTTTCGCTCAAATATTGCTCACAAATCTGACTAAATCTGTGTTAGTGAGCACTTCTCCTTTGCAGAGTTAATCCATCCACCTCACAGCTGTGGCATATCAAAATGATGACTAGACAGCACAGTCTTGCTTTAGACTGGACACAATAAAAGTCAGTGGAAGCGTTTATGTTTGTTGAGTGTACTATAAGTAAAAGAGAACGTGTGTTTAAGTCCGGCCTAGTGTTCCCAACACCCACACTCAGATATTGGTGCTGTCCTGTGGATAAATGGGAGAGATGTGTCGGGAAGGGCGTCCGGCTTTCATAAAACCAAATCAAAACAATTATGCGGGTGACTCGCTGGGGCGACCTCTGATGGCAGAGGCTGAAAGACAGCTACATTAAAAGAGGTCCTAATTTAAATAAACATTTCATTTATAGTGCTTCTCCTCCTCCGTGAATCACCACCTTATCGTGGTGGAGGGGTTTGAGTGCCCGAGTGATCCTAAGAGCTATGTTGTTGGGGGCTTTATGCCCCTGGTAGGGTCTCCCAAGGCAAACAGGTTCTAGGTGACGGGCCATACAAAGAGTGATTCAGAAGACCTTTATGATTAAAACCAAGAGGAATGACCGCATCTTGCCCGGACATAGGACACCGGGGCCTCACCCTGGAGCCAGGTCTGGGGAAGGGGCTCGCAGGCGAGTACCTGGTGGACAGGCCTTCTCCCGTGGGGCCTGGCTGGGCCCAGCCCGAAGAAGCAACACGGAGCTTCCCCCGCAGACCCACCACCTGCAGGGGCAAGCATAAGGGTCCGGTGCCATGCGATTTGGGCAGTGGTCGAGGGCGGGTTTTCGGGGGACCTGGTCTTCGGCGGCCAAATCTGGTTCTTGGGACATGGAATGTCACTTCTCTGGTGGGGAAGGAGCCCAAGCTTGTGGAAGAGGCGGAGACATTCCGACTAGATATAGTCGGACTCACCTCAACCCACAGTTTGGGCTCTGGAACCAAATTCCTTGAGAGGGGCTGGACCTTGTTCTTCTCTGGAGTTGCTGCAGGGGCGTTTAAGGGGCGAGCTGGTGTGGGCTTATTAATAGTCCCCCGGCTTGGTGCCTCTGTGCTGGAGTCATCTCCGGTAAACGAGAGGGTTATTTCCCTACTCCTTCGGGCTGGGGAAAGGGTCCTGACTGTGGTTTGTGCGTACGCGCCAAACGGCAGTTCAGAGCACTTAACCTTCTTGGAGTCAATCAGAGGGGTTCTGGGGAGCACCCCAACTGTTGACTCCATAGTTCTACTGGGAGACTTCAACGCCCATGTGGACAGTGACAGTGTGACTTGAAGGGGCGTGGTTGAACTTGAACGGCCTCCGTGACCTGAACCCTTGTGGTGAAGTTGTTGTTACTTCTGTGCAAACCACAATTTGTTCATAACAAACACCATGTTCGAACATAAGGATGTCCATAAGTGCACTTGGCACCAGGACACCCTAGGTCGCCGGTCTATGGTCGACTTTTGGGTCGTATCATCAGACCTGCGTCCGCATGTTCTGAGTACGCGGGTGAAGGGAGGGGCTGAGCTGTCAACTGACCACCGCCTGGTGATGAGTTGGATCAGATGGCACGGAAGGATGCCGGACAGACCTGGTAGACCCAAACGCGTAGTGAAGGTGTGCTGGGAACGTCTGGCAGAGTCTCCCGTTCGTCGAGTCTTCAACTCTCATCTCTGGCAGAGCTTTGCCTGCATCTCAAGGGAGGACCGGGATATTGAGTCCGAATGGGCCGTATTCTGTGCCTCCATTGCTGAAGCAGCCAGTCGTAGTGGCAGCCGCAAGGTGGTCGGTGCCAGTCGTGGCGGCAAGACCTGTTTACAGTGCGGACGGGGGCTTGCTGACCTTGACTGAGGATATAGTTGGTCGGTGGAAGGAATACTTTGAGGCCCTTCTCAATCCCACTGACATACCTTCTGTAGAGGAAGCAGAGTCTGAGGACACGTACGAGCACAGTTCTATCACCGTGGCTGAGGTAATTGGGGTAGTTAAAACACTCCCCGATGGCAAGGATCCGGGGGTGGACGGGTTTTGCTCTGAATTTCTCAAGGCTCTGGATGTTGGAGGACTGTCTTCGTTGACACGCCTCTTCAACATTGCATGGAAGTGGGGAACAGTACCTCTGGACTGGCAGACCAGGGTGGTGGTCCCCATTTTTAAAAGGGGTGACCGTAGGGTGTGTTCCAACTATAGGGGGATCACACTTCTCAGACTCCCTGGGAAAGTAACAGCGTTCGTCGAACCTCGGTTAAAAGAGTTGCAATGTGGTTTTCGTCCCGGTCGGGGAACACTGGACCAGCTCTACACCCTTGCAAGGGTACCGTAGGGTATGTGGGAGTTTGCCCAACCGGTCTACATGTGCTTTGTGGACTTGGAAAAGGCATTCGACCATGTCCCTCCTGGTGTCCTGTGGGGGTGCTCCAGGAGTAAGGGATTGGTGGTCCGCTACTATGTGCCATTCGGTCCTTGTATAATCAAAGCAGGAGCCTGGTTCGCATTGTCAGCAGTAAGTCCAGCTTGTTTCCGGTAAATGCTGCCCTTTCCGCCAAGCCTGCCCTTTGTCACCGATTCTGTTCATAACCTTCATGGACAGAATTTCTAGGCGCAGTCAAGGCGTGGAGGGAGTCCAGCTTGGTGTCCTTAGGATCTCGTCTCTGCTATTTTCAGATGATGTGGTCCTTATGGCCTCATCAGGCTGTGACCTTCAGCGTTTACTGGAGCAGTTTGCAGCTAAGTGTAAACCATGGCCTCCAAATCCGAAGCCAGGGTTCTCAGTCGGAAATGGGTGGACTGTACCCTCCGGGTTGGGAGTGAGGTCTTGCCTTAGGTGGAGGAGTTCAAGTATCTCGGGATCTTGTTCACGAGTGTGGGATGGTTGGAGCGTGAGGTCGACAGACGGAGCGGTGCAGCGTCAGCAGTAATGCGGTCACTGTTCCGGACCGTTGTGGTGAAGAGAGAGCTCTCTGTTTACAGATCGATCTATGTTCCCGCCCTCACCTATGGTCATGAGTTATGGGTCATAACCAAAAGAACAAGGTCGCGGATACAAGCGGCAGAAATGAGTTTCCTCCGTAGGGTGGCTGGACTCACCCTAAGAGATAGGGTGAGGAGCTCGGCCATCCAGGAGGAGCTTAGAGTAGGGCCGCTGCTCCTTCACATCGAGAGGAGCCAGTTGAGGTGGCTCGGACATCTAGTCTGGATGCCTCCCGGGCGCCTCCCTGGTGAGGTGTTTCTGGCATCACCAGGTAGGAGAAGGCCCAGGGGAAGACCTAGGACACGCTGGAGGAAGTATGTCTCACAGCTGGCCTGGGAACGCCTTGGTGTCCTCCTGGGGGAGCTGGAAGTGGTCGCTGGAGACCGGGAAGTCTGGACATTGAGACTGCTGCCCCCGCGACCTGAACCCGGATAAGCGGAGAAAATGGAATGGAATGGAATTATAGCGCTGTATGTAGTTTAGTGGATTTTTGGTAGTTAATAATTTTAATAATTCTGGTAGTTAATATTTCAGAAGTAAAACTTAGATATGTTGTTTTGGTAATAGTTTAATGACCACGTACAACTACAATGTTGATTAGATTAGATTAAATTACTTTCAATTAGATTACATTAGATTAGATTACAATGGATTGATTAGATTAGGCATGTGCCACTACTGAAATTAAGGTTCCAGTAGCAGCAACTGTATTTGCTGTAGCAACACTAAACAAAAGGAGCAAAGACCTTAGAGTAAAAAAGTATAAATAATGTATAATACTAAAGTAAGAATATACATTTTAAAATACAATTAAAAATAAAAGCTGCGAGCAGCGTTGAATGAACCCTGGCACCCGCACGCAACTCAGGGTTAATGTAAGTTAGTGGGAAAGCGGAAACAGGACTCGATGCTAGTATTCTTAATTAGAAAAAAATTGAGGTGTCTCAGGTAAAATTTTAACAACCATAATATTTATCCAGCAGGTGGCGCCATCTGAGTCAATGTACAGTATACACTGGAGGGTGATATAATCCACTATAAAATACTGCGGGACGATCTAACCATGTGAAAGGGAGTTATAATTGTCAACCTGGAGTCTGCGCCATTGGCGGCAAGGTGGCCACATGCTCATGACCTGTTTGATGCCCCAACCCACTACAAAAATTTTGGGGGGGATGATCGGACCATTTAAAAGTTAGTTAGAGCAGTTATAAATTTATACCAGTGACGGTGCGCCATTGGTATCAATATCAAAATGTAGTCACAATCAGGCCTTAAAGAGGGCAAACAATGACACCGATGGAATATATTGGAATATGTAAATGACATAGTGGACTATGTAAACGACACAGGTGGGTGGAGCATGGTGGAATAAATGACAAAATTGAAATATCTACCAGTACAAGCAAAATATGTAAATGAGACAGATGGGATTATCGTGGAATATATAGTATATGGAGAAAATGGATTATGTAAATGACGCGGAGGAAATATGCCAATGGCATTTGTGAAATACGTAAATGACACAGGTGTAATGTGTAAACTACAGGTGGAATATGTAAATGATACAAATGGAATGTGTTAATAAATGACATGTAAATGACACAGGCAAAATATATAAATGAATGAATAAAATGAAATTAAGGAAATATGTAAATGACACAGGTGGATTGTGTAAGTGACACAAGTGTAATATGTAAACAACAAAGGGAAAATATGTAAATGACTCAGTTGGAATATGGTAGAATATGGAAAACAGCACACACAACAAAAAGGAACAAAAGGAATATGTAAACTACACATACGGAATATGTAAAAGACACAGGTGTAATACATGGATGAAATATGTGAATGCGACAACTGTAATATTTAAATGACACATATGAAATGTGTAAATGACAAGTGGAATATGTAAACAATACTGTATAGGCAAAATATGTAAACGACACCATTGGAATATGGTAGAATATGTAAATGGAACATATTGAATATGTAAATGACACAGGTAGAATATGGAAATAACAAAACATGTATATTTAATTGACACAAGTGGAATGTAAATGACAGATGAAGAATGTAAATGACACAGATGGAATATGGTGAAATATAAACTGAGCTATTCATTTACATTTTTGTTCAAAGTTTAAAGCAACGTTTAAATTAAAAGATCAAAGTTAGAGTTAAAATAGGAATTATTTATAACATAATTAATAGTAACTCATATCCTTTTTAAAACAAAATTAGAACCCGATTCTACTCTGCAAACTTCACCAAGCAGTGACTGTGAGCATTTGTACACCAGAGGTCGCTGTTGCCCACCGAGGGACACGCCAAACTTTATTGCTAGACAACAGGATGGCGGACACAGATTTTGAATTATGTTTGAATCATCTTTATTGCTCTGTTGTGGTCCCCATCGTTTTTCCTACGCTTCTGCTGATATTTGCATTGCGCTGTGAAACATAACAGCAATAAACACTTCATCTAGTAACGCAACCAATGCTATTGTCAGACTTTGGTCTTATTATGGACCTGTCTAGCCACCTGTCTGTATATCTATCTATTAAAATAGCTCTGTGTGAACTTTGCATGCTCTTCCCGTGCATGGATGTTTTTTTTTTCGAGTACTCTGGTTGCCTCCCGCATCCCAGAATTATGCATGTAGGGTTCATTGGAAAATTGGAGAATTTCCATAAGAGTGTGAAAGGTTGTTTGTCTATATGTGTGCTGCAAGTGGCTGGCGACCCTTCCTCTTGCTCAGCTGGGATAAGCTCCAGCATACCCGCGACCCTACATTGCATTGAATATTGATGGATATCTTTGCATTCAGCGCACAAACAGAGGAAGAACATTGTAACTGAACGTATACGTAAATATAAAATATCAAAACTGTACAAATAAGAGGCTCACACTTCACAACATGTCACATAAGATGGCTTTCTGTCCTTTTTTATCCTCAATGTAGACATCATTGCTTACTACTATGTATGGCATGTGTGTCAACAATTAGCCCATATTGAACAAAATGAACCACATTGCTGAATTTAGCATGGTAAATCTCCCCACCAAGGAACCCTTCAGGAGGATATTGATACAAACCATCAGCTTCAACTTGCCATTAAAGGAATCCACATTTGTAAAACAATTAGTGGCATTGTCAGCATGTTCTGTATTACCGAGATGGGCCAGAAATAGTACAGAAGGGGTATAAGGTCAGTTAAACGTGACTGCTGCTGCTTTATAGCTGAAACAGCACACTTACTTTCTCCGCCTCACAGTGTTCCCTCCATAAGCACGGTCCACTTTATACCAGCACACACTCAGAAAGGTATTCTCAGTCGTCCTCCTCCAGGCACGGCGGAGGCAACGATAGAGAGAGACAGACACAAATAGATGCTCTAAAAAGCTGGAGAACCTCAGTCGGAGGAAAAAGCACGATCGAATGTTCCATAAAAAGATCAGAATAAAGGCCCACTTTAGTTAGCAAACAAACAACCATATTGTATAAACTCTGCCGTGCTTAATCCAATGCTTTATATCCTAGTATTGATTAAATTGGTTGATCACCTTTCAAATGATCAATATATGTCTTCTAGAATGACAATTTGGTGAAAACCGATCAATGTAGTATAATAATATAAATCGATACATTGATGAAGTAAATGAATTGTTTACACCCCTAACAGTTTCTGTTTGCATGTATTAGCAAGCTACTAAAAAGGGCATTTTGTGATAAAATTACATTAATAATACATTTGCATTCATGTGGTGTATTAACAACACGACACGACATGCGCCTTGTCCTACGCCAACTGGAAAATTAACCAAATCTAACCAAGGTCATACTGTGTTTAGAAAAAATCTTTTTTATTGACTGGCAACCAGTGCAGGATGCACACCCGCCTTTCTCCCGAAAGACAAGCAGCATAGAAAATGGATGGATGAATGCATTTAAAATCTTAAAAATCCCTCAGGGGACAACAAGTTCCAGAATGTACATTTTAAATAGTCTAAAAGGTGTGATTCCCACAAAGGTGTGATTCCCGCAAGCTTGCCGCTCTGCTGGCCAAATGATATATGTTAATGCCATGTAAATGTCATGCATCCAATCTGGAGGTGAGGCATATTAATGAAGAGCAGCATCGTCAGGTATAGGGCGGTGGCCTGTTCCTGACTGGCATCTTTAAATGTTACTCAAGGTCAGAGTGACAGCGAGTCACCTGAGGCTTGCGGCAGCATCTGCTGCAACACACACACACACACACACAAGCACACAGTACAAACAGTGATGCATTAATAGACTTACTTGCACAACCACAGATAGCTCTCGTTGTGCTGACTCACAAAGGCATGTGTTCATTATGATAATGTAGTCAGTGTGGATGCATCTTTAGCAGATCATATTTTGTGTTTTTTGGGTCAATATGTATTAGGATTGCAAAGAAGACTACTTCAGTACTTGCCAAGTGCAAAAGAAAGTCAGGTAGGAGGATAAGACAGGATAAGTTTTGACAACAAAGAGGCTGGGGTCTCTGCTCCATCTACAAGTGCTGTGATCATGAAGGGGACTAGGTGTCACACTGTACACAGAGTATGAGATGTACTGTATCTGCATCCTTTTTGGAGGAATCTCTTGTAGCAGCCAGGTGGTGACCCGGCATGCGGTACCAGCCTCTCGGTAGATGGCCAAATCACAGAGCCTGAGAGCAGCCCACTCTGAGCAATCTGCCACCGAGGAGAATGAACTGTGCAAATGCAATATTTTGGCAGGAATAATGAAAGAGTCCAAATAAAGTAGGACAATGTAATATTTTATATGCTGAATAGATTCAGATTGGGAATCTTTAAAAAGCAGCAGGAGACACTTCTGTTGTAAACTTAACAAAGCTATGAGACCACGCCAAAGCTGATATCAAAGGTTCAATCAATGGATTATTGTACTCTTAAAGTGAAACTGCACCTTTTTTTAAAATTTTGCCCACAGTCCTCAATCCTTAGGTGATTAGGTGAACAAATCCATCCTTTTTCTATGCTGCTTATCCTCATTAGGGTTGCGGGGCTACGCAATCGGGGGAGTCGATCTCAGCTGACTTTGGGCAAGAGGCGGGGTACACCCTGGACTGGTCACCAGTCAATCACAGGGCAGACATACTGTACAAACGTTCACACTCACAGTCATAACGGGACAATTTAGAGCAGGGGTAGGGAACCTATGGCTTGGGAGCCATATGTGGGTTTTTTGATGACCACATATGGCTGTCAGCAGTTTCTAAAGACCATAACATTTATTTTAATTTAGTTTTTTCTTAAAATATATGTAACATATCTTGCTTAAAACAGGGGTGTTCAAAGTATGGTTCGAGTGATTTTTTTGGCCCACAGTGCATTCTAAAATACAATATAACAAAAAACTTTAAGGAAACAGCAAAAATTGAAAAAATGAGCAGATATTTTCAAAAAAATAAAGTCAAAATATAAGGAGAAAAAAGTTGTAATCTAACCAAAAAAGTTGTAATTTTTGGAAAATTAGGTTGCGGAAAAGGTTATTAGGAGAATTGAATCAAAATATTACAGGAATATAGTCATAATTATGAGAACGGTTGAAAAAATGGAAAAAAAACCCAGCAGAAATTTAAAAGAAATTGCTGTAAATATATGAAAGTAGAAAGTCAAAATATTAAGAGAAAAAAGTCACAATTTTTCAAGAATAAAAAAGTAAAGAAAAAAATAATTTCATTTTAGTAGCAAAAAGTTATTTTTTATTTTTTAACATGTCATTATATTATGAGAAAACAAACAAAACAATATAAAGTTGTGATTTTTTGTATATTAGGTTGGGGGAAAATCTATATGGGAATAAAGTTAAAATATTGTGGGGATAAAGTCATAATATTGCAATTAAATACATACGTTTTGTTTTGTAATGTTTAAGGTTTTGTGTCATATGTTTTTGCTGACATTTTCAAACATGACAGAAAAATAACATTCCAAATATCAAACCGTCTCAGTACTTTTATCCATCCAATTTTTAATTGTAATTGTAATCACTGTTAAAAAATATGGTATGGCTCTCAGAGAAATACATTTAAAAATATGTGACTTTCATGCCTCTCTTAGCCCAAAAGGTTCCAGACCTTATCCCAGATAGGTTCCAGCCTATCCCAGCAGACTTTGGGCAAGAGGCGGGGTACACCCTGGACTGGTCGCCAGTCAATCGCAGGGCACATATAGACAAACAAACATTCACACTCACATTCATACCGATGGACAATTTAGAGTCACCAGTTGACCTAACATGCATGTTGTTGGAATGTGGGAGGAAACCAGAGTACCTGGAAAAAAACACACAAGCACGGGGAGAACATGCAAACTCCACACAGAAATGCCCAACAGAGATTTGAACCCAAGTCATCTAAATGTCCTGACTGTGTGGCCAACATGCTAACCACTTAACCACCGTGCAGTCAACATTAATAAATGTATTTCTTTTTTCTTTGTGTTGCTATCAAAAGATATAAACGTTATAAAAACTGCCAAAAAGACACGGCTAAGAATGCACGGAATGGGAATCATTCTGTGAACCACCTATTTCACCTATAAAGCCTTTTGAAAAAAAACTCCAAAATGTTCCATTTACATATAATCTGACATGCATTTTAACCAAGCTACAGTGACATTGTTGTTATTAATAATATTAACATTGCTGCGCTTTACCTGGAGACTCTGAATTGTCCATACAGTAGGTATGAATGAGTGTGAATAGTTGTTGGTCTGCCCTGCAATTGACTGGCGACCAGTGCAGGGTCAGCTGTTTGGCGTCAAAGTCAGCTGAGACAGGCCAGTATAGAAAAGCGGCATAGAAAATGTTTGGATGGATGGACATTGCTTTGCTGAAAAAGTAATTTACTAGTAGAAGTACCTAGAAATTGGAACTGCCGCTACTGCTGCTGTGTTTTGTTTTTGAGTTTGGAAAAGTTAGTGCTAGGTGTTTGTTTCTTAAAAAGCTCACAATATGGCAAACATACTGTAAATATTACATGTTATCATGAATGTGCTTGTCACTACATGGTCACAGCATGTATATAAAACCTTGTTGGAGGTTTTTGGATGTGTTTTGATAGCGGTCTTTGTCGCCTGCATAGGTGTGTCCCATTATGTGCAGTAATGAGTTGCCTCCTTTATCTGTTTTTATAAAGCCCAGAAAAGAAAAAGACATATGTGTTGATGTCTTAAATAGGGATTTTTGCACTTGCTGCACTGTTTACAATGTTTACAATCAGTGGTATTAATGCTGGCTGAGCAGTTACCATTCTGTTGTTGCTGTGCTGTGCAGTGCTTCCAATTAACGCCCTCTTTGTGGTTTTGGTAAATAAACACCCTGGCTATAATTTCAGCATTTGCAATAGTGGGGTAGAAAAATAATTCTCCAGCTGACAAAATGTTGTGTCTGACGAACATTTGCAAGAAAAATAAAATACTGTTGTACTTTGGTAGGTTTGCACTTTTGTTTTTTTCTTCTGCTTAATTAAAAAGACTCTCAGTTGGCAGCTTTTGGACTATAAAGGACTATGATTTCTGGTGTTGTGCATTAGAGTCCCATATGCTTGTGCAGAAGCTGTAGACTGGCCCTTTACTGGCTTGCTTCCATATGCTAGTCAATTGTGACTATTATATGATTGTTGTTTTAAGCTTTACAATCAAGCTGGGGTTATTTGAGTTAGATATCTATCTACAGGGTGATTTAAAAGTAACACCCAATTTTAAACGTTTTTGATTTGAAATTATTTGTTTATTGTCATCTATCCATTTTCTATGCCGCTTATCCTCATTAGAGTCACTGGTATGCTGGAGCCTATCCCAGCTGACTTTTGGGCAAGAGGCAGCGTATACCCCTGACTGGTCGGTAGCCAATTGCAGGGCAGACAGACAACCATTCACACTCACATGCAGTACATACCTATTGACAATTTAGAGTCGCCAATTAACCTAACATGCGTGTTTTTGGAATATTGGTACCCGCACGGGGAACACATGCAAACACCATACAGATATGCCCACAGAGATTCCAACCCAGGTCTTCCAAATCCCCTGACTGTTTGGCCACCATGCTAACCCCTTGACCAAGCGGACTATCTTACATTGTCATTTTTTGCCAAAATGTTTTGCGTTTGTTCTTTAATGTATGTATATGTTTTTGTGACTTTTTTAATTGAGGTTGGTTGAAGAATTGAGTCTACGCTACCAATCGTTTAGAGAAACGAGAAATTGTGTCTTCTATGAAACAAGAGTTGCTGGTGAAATCAGTTGCCGTGATTCCTTGGTGGCTCAAGAAGCTAGTAAATTCTGGTGACTAGGGGTGTCCCGATCCAGTATCCGATCCAGTTAATTTTCTGCCATGTGTTTTGCTCTACACATAATCTAATTTTATTTGTATAGCCCCTTACATCAGTTATGGCTGAGCCAAAGTGCTGAACAACAGTGCGAAAAATACAAGACGAGCATAAAAACCAAAAAATAAAGTGTATTAAATTAAAATTAATAAAATAAAATAAAAAAAGTCACAATGCCTTAAGTGCCAAAAGCTACTTGGAACAAATGAGTCTTAAGTTTTGCCTTAAACTAATGTAAATCTGAGATGAACCACAATTCAACAGGCAGGACTATTCAGACTAACCCAGGTCTCTGTCAGCAGAAGAAAATCTAGATCATGTGTGTGTATTTACTAATATCACTGGTTACTCTGGTTAGTTACATTGAACAGCTATTATTTTGAACACTACTGTAGCTGTTTGAAACATTTGCCAAGCATGAGAATCTTCAATTGGCTGCACCAGAAAAAGAACCGTCCCCTGTCAGTGGTGAGTAATGTCAGGTTTAAATTAGGGGTGTCCAATATTTGGCATTATCCAATATGCCGATATTGTCTAACTCTCAATTTCTCATTCTGTTATCCTGTCGCCGAATTAACACATATCTGTTTAAAACTAATGGATACAGCATCAGCAGTTAGCTTCTCAACGTGGATGTACACAACTCAGGTAGACAAACATCGGAGAAATACTCACGATTGACTGCGATACAATCCACGATTTTCCCATTAATGGCTTTCGCCCTGAGAATTGGAAGTATTGAAGCAAGAAGTCTTTGTTCCGCCTCGAATAACCACCGCTTTGTAGTCATTGCAAATCGCAAGTTTAATATCCGAAGGGGACACCACAGACATAACGTTAGTCAGGCACAGAGCGAGCGAGCTTGTTACTGCAGCCGCCAACGCTTGTTGACACACTTCACTACGTGGTTAGATGAGGTCATCATTTGGCCCATAGGCCTATATCCAGCAGTTTATTAAATCAGTTTTCATCATAAGGGAAAACCCAGATATTAGATTTGTATGCCGATACTGGGCCGGTAAAATCAGTGGGCCGATAGTAGCGGGCATTCTTCGTTTAAATGCTTCATTGGGCATACATCGCTATACTATGTCAATAAAACTATACACCAGATGCATCAAGAAGTAAATGTGCCCGTTTTCTCATGCGTACTGTTGCGTACGTATGCACGTATGTATGCTACACATTGCAGTGCATCGTGAGTAGCTGTCTTTGTCCAGAGTTTTGGTTTGGATGATAGGTGATCCAAGATGTCTGGGGAGCTGGGATGGAGTGACAATGGAGACATGAGATTTTTGTGTCCCCTACTAGTGAAAGACATCATCGAATCCTATTATGACATGCCCAGCTTCCTTTCCATCCACTTTAACCATGATTAAGGGATGCTTCAGAAAAAAAGCAACGACTACTCTCACCTCCACCTGTGGGTCGGGGGCCGCCGTTGCGCAGGTTTGAATCTCATCCGTGACCTTTGTCGAATGTCACCACCAGAATGCCTCCCCAATCTTCCACCTCACCATCATTTCACGTCGCCTATAATAGGAAGCCATAAAAAAATAATCTTTTACTATCAGTGCCAGTCACCACCTCATTACCACCGCTCTCTGAGGGCATGATTATGGGGACAGAAGAAACTCGGAGGCTTGAGGCTGCAGGGCGTCCCGGTGCTGCTTCAGTGCTGCTAACGGGCCAAGGTTAAATTACAGATCCCTCCTCACGGTTGATTCGCTTTCCCTCCACATATCTGACGCTTTTTACTTGTCACAGTAAAAATAGAATCGCATTCAGTCGAGCACAGACGCTCGCCAAGGTTGAACGGTTGAACTTAGGAATAATAGCTTGTTTTTCTATTCGTATGCTAGGAGGCTACTTCCTGGGAGACGACTTAAAATGATGGGGCTATATTACTTTTTTATTTTATATTACATTCTAAAAATCCGTGGCGGCTGCTGGTCATTCAAGGAGGGGAAGCTCTTTTTTATGGCCTATATCATAAATATGTTTTTCCACTTATATATTAATTCTACCCTTCGTTCCTAGTCATTTTTAACAAACACAAAATCACTGGGGATTGGTAAAGTCTCCGGATCAGTTCAGAACAACGGAATAAAAAACTTGGAAAATGCTTCAGTGGAGGTTTACACTTCAAAACCGATTCCGCCTCAGACAGATCATCCAATCATCTTGCAGAAGCCGAGCGTCTGGGCCAGCCCACTGCCTCATAGATGCCTAGAGATACTGAGCATCCGATAGGCAGGACAAAGCCCTGTCACGCTCCAGGTTTTAGTTTGCGTGTCAGTGTGTTTAGTTTCTATTTTTAAGCCTGTGTTCTTGTTGTTTTCAGATTTTGTAGATATTTTCTGCCTTCCCTTGTTTTCATTATTTACTCACAACTGTGTCTGGTCCCTTGCATTTCTATTTAATCCAGGTGTGCACTTGTTTTCTCATTTGCGTTGGTTTGCGTTCATTGGTGTTTGTAGGCTGCTTGGTTACTTGTTTCGTGGTCCTTCCGCTGCGGAGCAGCAAGTTATTATTAAAGAACCTTTTTCCTGACCTGTTTGGCGTCCTGCACTCCGCATCCTCGGGGTCGTCACGCCACGCCGCGAAGAAAACATGACAGAATAATCCAACCATATGAAGACGACCTCGCGGAGAGCGACTTCTGAATGATCCACATTTTTAAGGGAATTTTTAAGGAGGAGGAATCCGCAAAGTTTACTCTGGAGTTACTCTGGAGTTAGAGGACATAGTGTGGGGACCGGACGGTACACTAATACCGATGGAGTGGGTGTGGCCGGGGTCTGCCACGCACACACCGGCCCGGCGGCGACGGAGATACCCGGTGGTTCTGGCCGGGGGACTTCGACAGGGTTAGTCGCAGGCGAGCGCCTGGTGGCTGGGACTTTGCCCTTGGGGCCCGGCCGGGCCCAGCCCGAAGAAGCAACACGGAAGGTCCCAAGCATAAGGGTCCGGTGCCATGCGATTTTGGCAGTGGTCGAGGGTGGTTGTCTGAGCGACCTGGTCTTCGGCGGTCAAATCTGCTTCTTGGGACATGGAATGTCACTTCTCTGGTGGGGAAGGAGCCCGAGCTTGTGGAAGAGGCTGAAACATTCCGACTAGATATAGTCGGACTCACCTCAACCCACAGTATGTGCTCTGGCAACAAATTCTTTGAGAGGTGCTAGACTTTGTTCTACTCTGGAGTTGCTGCAGGGGAGAGGCGGCGAGGTGGGCTGGGCTTTTTAATAGCTTTGGTGCCTCTGTGTTGGAGTCATCCCCGGTGAATGAGAGGGTTATTTCCCTATGCCTTCGGGCTGGGGAAAGGGTCCTGACTGTGGTTTGTGTGTATTCGCCGAACAGCAGTTCAGAGTACCCAGCCTTCTTGGAGTCTATCAGACCGGTGCTGGAGAGTACCCCAGCTAGTGACTCCATGGTTCTACTGGGAGACTTCAATGCCCATGTGGGCAAAGACAAGTGTGACTTGGACGGGCGTGGTTGGGAGGAATGGCATCCCTGATCTGAACCTGTAAGGTGTGTTGTTGCTGGACTTCGGTGCGAAACACAGTTTTCCATAACAAACACCATGTTGGAACATAAGGATGTCCATAAGTGCACTTGGCACCAGGACAGCCTAGGTCCCAGGTCTATGATCGACTTTGTGGTCGTATCATCAGACCTGCATCCGCATGTTCTGGACACAGAGGTAAAGAAGGTTGAGCTGTCAACTGATCACCACCTGGTGATGAGTTGGATTAGATGGCGGAGAAGGATGCCGGACAGACCTGGTAGACCCAAACGCATAGTGAATGTGTGCTGGGAGCGTCTGGCAGAGTGTCCCGTTCCTCGAGTCTTCAACTCTCTACTCCGGCAGAGCTTTGCCTGCATCTCAAGGGAGGACCGGGATATTGAGTCCAAGTGGGCCGTATTCCGTGCCTCCATTGGTGAGGTAGCCAGTCGTAGTTGCGGCCACAAGGTGGTCGGTGCCAGTCGTGGCGGCAAGACCCGAACCCGATAGTGGACACCGGGGGTTAGGGCTGCCGTCAAGCTGAAAAAGGAGTCCTATTAAACATGGATGGGTTGCGGGACTCCCGAAGCAGCTGACAGGTACCGGCAGGCCAAGCGGCATGCGGCATGCGGCTGCAGCGGTGGTCGAGGCAAAAACTCGGGTGTGGGAAGAGTTCTGTGAGGTTATGGAGCACGACTTTTGGTCGGCCTCGAAGAGGTTCTGGCAAACCGTCCGACACCTCAGAAAGAGCCCCCAGTTCACACTGTTTACAGTGCGGACTGGGGCTTGCTGACCTCGACTGAGGATATAGTCAGTCGATGGAAGGAATACTTTGACGCCCTTCTCAATCCCACTGACTTGTCTTCCGTAGAGGAAGCAGAGTCTGAGGACACGTACGTGGACAGTTCTATCACCGTGGCTGGGTAGTTAAAACACTCTCCAGTGACAACGCTCTGGGGTGGACAGTTTTGCCCTAAATTTGTCAAGGCTCTGAATGTTGGAGGACTTTCTTGGTTGACACGCCTCTTCAACATCGCATGGAAGTCGGGAACAGTACCTCTGGACTGGCAGACCGGGGTGGTGGTCCCCATTTTTAAAAAGGGGGACCGGAGTGTGTGTTCCAACTATAGGGGGATCACATTCCTCAGCCTCCTTGGGAAAGTCTACTTCAGGGTGCTGGAGAGAAGGGTACAACCGTTAGTCGAACCTCGGTTACAGGGGTTACAATATGGTTTTCGTGCCGGCCGCGGAACACTGGACCAGCTCTACACCCTTGCAAGGGTACTGGGGGGTATGTGGGAGTTTGCCCAACCGGTCTACATATGCTTTGTAGACTTGGAAAAGGCATTCGACCGTGTCCCTCGTGATGTTCTGTGGGGGGTGCTCTGGGAGTACGGAATTTGTGGTCCGCTACTAAGTGCCTTTCGGTCCTTGTTCAATCGAAGCAGGAGCCTGGTTCGCATTGCCAGCAGGAAGTCGAGCTTGTTTCAGGTGAACGTTGGCCTCCGCCAAGGCTGTCTTTTGTCACCGATTCTGTTCATAATCTTCATGGACAGAATTTCTAGACGTAGTCAAGGCGTTGAGGGAGTCCAGCTTGGTGACCTTAGGATCTCGCCTTTGCAATTTTCAGACAATGTGGTCCTTATGGCCTCATCAGGCTGTGACCTTCAGTGTTTACTGGAGCGGTTTGCAGCTGAGTGTGAAGCTTATGGGATGAGACCTCCAAATCTGAGGTTCTTAAAAGGGTTCTCAGTCGGAAACGTGTGGTCTGTACCCTCCGGGTTGGGAGTGAGGTCTTGACCCAGGTGAAGGAGTTTACTGTAAGTATCTCGGGGTCTTGTTCACCAGTGAGGGACGGTTGGAGCGTGAGGTCGATAGACGGATCAGTGCAGCGTCAGCTGTAATGCGGTCACTGTACCGGACCGTCGTGGTGAAGAGAGAGCTGAGCCGGAAGGCAAAGCTCTCTGTTTACCGATCGATCTACGTTCCCACCCTCACCTATGGTCATGAGTTATGGGTCATGACCGAAAGAATGAGATCGCGGATACAAGCGGCGGAAATGAGTTTCCTTTGTAGGGTGTCTGGACTCACCCTAAGAGATAGGGTGAGGAGCTCGGCCATCCGGGAGGAGCTCTGAGTAGAGCCGCTGCTCCTTCACATCGAGAGGAGCCGGTTGAGGTGGGTCGGGCATCTAGTCCGGATGCCTCACGGGCGCCTCCCTGGTGAGGTGTTTTGGGCATGCCCAGCCAGGAGAAAGCTCCGTGGAAGACTACGACAAATTGGAGGGACTATGTCTCACAGCTGGCCTGGGAACGCCTTGGTGTCCTCCCGGTGGAGCTGGAAGAGGTCGCCGAAGACTGCTGCCATTGCGACCCGGACCCGGATAAGCGTAAGAAAATGCAATGGAATGGAACCGAAAAGGAATGGAACATTGTGGCGCTACTCGGGGGAAAGTGGAGCGACTTGTAACGTAAGTACAGCTTTGATTACAACATATAACGCCGTATATATAAAGCTTGGTGGGACATTTGCAAAGTAAATTTGTGTTAAATTGCGAGACCTCGACTACCATGATTATGAACGACCACTCGCTCTCCTTTTATCCAGACAGCAAGCCTCATACCCGAATAGAGCAGGTATATAGACAGCCTCATTTATGAAGCTTTTTATCGTTGGCAACAAATATGTAATTCTTTTTTAAGTTTATAATTACGTTTATAATTATTTTTTTCAAGTTTTTTATTTGTTATATAAATGATTAGGTACGTAAATGGACAGGATGGAGTAACTTAGTGTTGTTTGTGGACAACATGTACATTTTATTTTATTGGCAAATGTTAACTTTTATGAATGTATTCATTACTGTTGTTAACGTGAGCTTGTGTTTTCTGTTCAGAACATTCCAGGAGTAAATGGACTCGAAAGACAAATTGAAGGACAACAGATCATGCACAGAGTGTGGATGATAAAAACGTAAATACTTTACAACTTTGGAGGGTGATTTGTTTTTTTTACCCATGTATGCTAATAAATTATGTACTGGAACTATGCCGTGAAGTTCCTCTGCTATAATTGTAAAGATTGTGGAATATAAATTCTGCTATTCCAATTAATCTATCCCATATAATACATGTACAGTGTAAACTACTACCATTTATATTAAGTTTTTATAACTATGTAGTGCTTTATTGTAGAGACTATTATTATAAAAAAAACAGTCTCTCCATTTCTAGAAAAAATATTTACAGGTTACAACGTATTTTTAAAATAGAAATGCATTAGCTTAGCAGGACTGTCTGGTGTCGATGTACAGTATGGACTGTGATGACTTGTGTCTTTCTGGGACATCATCTGAAGGAAATTAGCATGCTTCCGGGTTTATGTGCAGCACATCGAGTAAGTTTTCAAAGCTGATTGACTGTCAATATGCTACTAAGACTTATAAATAAACACAAACTAAGAAGACAAAGTAATCATTCACAATACAGTACAATAAAAATCGTATATAAACTAATGCTTAACTATTGAATAAAAATAGCTTTTCAATGGTCTGACATACCCAGTGGAGATAATCAAAAACCGTCCTTATAAGATATAATTGAATAATACAATAATGCTTAAAATTAATTTGAATTGAAAAAAAATAAGCAAATAATGAATTAAATTAATGAATTGACTTGAAACATAACTTGTGGATGTCAAAACAACATCCTAATGCAAAATCTATATGTAAAGGCAGTTTTACAAAACACATTGAGCAAGTGCTGTACAAAAGGGCTAACTAGCTAGAAGTCATAAAGTTAATTATTATTTAATAATATAAATTAATAACATTAATTATTTTTTATTTTGATTAGAAATACAAAGTTTCTCTCTGATTTCAAAGTTTCAAGCAACACATAATCCCAAAATGAATATAAATACAACTTTGTCGCTATTATTTCATATTTTGTTAGATCTCCAGCTTTTCTGAGCGGACTTGACAGCGTATGGCAAGAACCAAGAGGGTGTGAACACGTGACACAACTAGGAAGTTTTTTCCGAAGCATAGACCGTCCCATTTCACGTTGCTCTAGCCGCGGTAGAAGGACTCTCAGAAGAACCCAGCCCTCATCGACCGCATAGGCTGGGTCCTGTGAAGGATGCAGACCCCGAAATGAGACACAGCCATTATGTAGACTGACAGGACTCTACCATTTTAATTCTGGGGCGGGTGGGAACAAATACAAAGAAAATATAATCACTTCCTTGTTAAGAATGACAACCATGAGGGACTGCGCTGGGGGAACTATTCTCTTACAAAACAAATGTCTTACAAAACAACAAATTGACTTGCAAAACAAACAAATGTGTGTTTGTTTGTTTAGGCAGCAAGCTACTTACTTCCTGGTTCATAGAGAACTGTAGCATTTGTAGTCTGGGATAAGGGGAACACTTCCATTGTGGCCTAAATTGCAAAACCAAAATGAATTCCCGGCGTGTGCAAAGTGTATTGGCTTGTGTTACCCCTCGACAAAGTTTCATGGAAATCTGTTGGGTAGATTTTGTATATTTTGCCAACCAACAAAGCAAACAACAAACTAGCGGCACTTAGTGGAGGTAAATAATACATTAATTAATTGAAATTGTTCTCTGTCTTTTTCAATAGAAATGTCTTTTTTCAAAGCGCCAGATGATTCTGGTCACCAAAGCTCACTCTCTGATGGCCCTGTGACCTCGCCAGCACTGTGATCCCTGTGTGATGATAAAAAACATTGTGTATGTCCTTGCCCCAATATGCTAATCCAGGATTAATTATGCGCCAACCCTAATGAGTGTCTCTCTCCAGCTCTCTTAGATGTGCAAATGGATCCAACAGTGGAGGGGCTTTTGTTCACTCTTTGCGTAACACAAGGTTTAAATTTAAGACTAAAGTATACATCAAATGATATCCCTCCTGGAATAAACCTAAGTGTGGCTTCAACTGGGTAGAAATTGGTGCAAATGTAATTATTATTATTACAAAATAAATAAAATCAAAGATGCCCACACCAAAGCTGCACAATGGCCCTGTGACCCAGACCCGTTTAATATGGTTATTGCAGGATTATTGACGTCACACTCACATCACATCACGTTGATACCATTCTCCTTGACAGCATGACAGATGAATTATTTTTCAGCCCTAGCAATTACCCAGGAAGCACGAATATGGACAAAGCCAGAGGAAGTGTCACTCTCACGACACCTTTAGTGCTTTTCAACATAAAGAAGGGTGATTGATGGCTGTTTGGGAGATATTGCAATACATGTAACCTCTTTTCATTCTTCTACTTACACTGACAATTATTTGTATTTATTATGTCTGAATGGTATTAATAAAGTGAGCTGCATTGTGTCTCATACTGGAGGTGGTTTGTGTTATTGTTAAAAAGTTTATAGTGCTACTAAAAACTATCACCCGTCTGGGGGATCTTTAAAAGAGCACATTTCTCAACAACACTGCAGGTTACACGTTCAGTGTTAATGGAACAGATGTACTATGGCGGGGCACTAAAACAACAATAACTCAGGATTTTATATTGAAGCTTTTGGGCCGTCTGTCTCAAATGTTTATGAAAACACTATAGTCCATGTCAGTGGAATTCCTCTTTCTGTGCCTTATGAATATTTCCTAACCACTTCATTTTCTTTTTCTTTGGCTTTATAAAAATATGAAATATTTTATTACATTTTTTAATGTTAAAAATGAGATGCAATATGCCTTTGTCATCAACGGCTATTTGTTTTGTTTTATCAACAACAATGGCTAACTTAGACTTGTGTGACAATAATGTCAAAAACTTTCGAATATGGTTTTGTCATCATGGTATAAGACTGTTTTTCATATTTTTTTCTGTAATAGCATTGGTTAACTTGCATGACAGCTAACAATAGGAGCACATTTTACAAATAAAGCGTTTTACGGGACACTTAAGTTAAGAAAGTTTAATGCACGCACCTTTCATAAGCTAAAATGTTTTCTATGTGCACAAAAGTTCTATTTCTCTCATTTTTTTCAAGTTTTTAAAAAAAATCTGTGTAGAACAGAATTCGCAAAAACATAAAGGAAATATGGTAAACAATAGAGTGGATTTCATAGGGTTGTAATTATGCACAGGTTTGCTTTAAACCGGGCAAAATGAAAGGCCACTCCAAAATGTGCACTTTTATTGTATTTGTTGTTTTATTGTGTCAGAAAACCAGTCAGTGTCTGGTGTGACCAACATTGTCTATTTGCACAGTGTTGATCCGGTTGTTGATTGTAGCGTGTGGAATGTCATTCCACACCTCTTTAATGGCTGTGCCAAGCTTTTGGGTATTGGCTGGAACTGGGACACACTGTCGTATCTCTGCATCGATGACATACTCAATGGGCTGTGAGTATGCTGGCCATGCAGTAACTGGGATGTTTTCAACTTCCAAGACTTGTTTACAGAGCTTTGCGACAAGGGGTCGTGCAGCATGAGGTGGAATGAATGACACCCCAATGGGTCTCAGGATCTTGTCATGGCATCTGTGTGCATGTACAGTGAAGAGGTGAAGAGAACACCTCTCCAAAGCGCCTCATGCCATCACATGTGAGCGTTCGCACATTTAAGGTGGTTAAAATGACCAACAAGTCGAGACCGCGATGACGATGCCAAACATGCAGATTAGCCTCCCTGTGACAGTTTCTGAGAGTTTGTACAGAAATTCTTTAAGGTTATGCAAAGCAACTGCCCTGGGTGGCTGGTCTCAAACCATCATTCATGAGGATGAAGATGCTGGATGTGGAAATCCTGGCTGCAGGGGTTCAAACTGCGACAAACTGGTTGCAGTTTGGCTGCATTTGGGACTAAAATTTGAAACATCGCAAGTATACTTTTCATCTACCCGCGCTTGTACGACCAGTGAAAAGTACACCCGCAGACAAGGGACGCAATTTAATGTATACTGTTTTATACTGTCCTGCAAAGGTGGGAGTAAGCACCAAGTCTTTACCTTCAAGTTACAAGCAAGTCCGGGTCAATCTTTATGAGAAGCAAGCAAGACAATGCGAGTCACTGCTGCAAGTTGTGTCAAGTCATACACGTTTTAATTAGGCCAGTTTTACAGATTCAGAGTTTAAAAACAAGAGTTAAACTTTTAGACTTGTTTTATTACATATTTGAAAACAATATGTTGACTTGTAGGGTCAAACAAAGTTGAGTTAAAAAAAACAATAATTAAATAAATGAAATAATAAATAATACAGTTAGTTGTCTTGTTACTATAAGATGTTGAAATTTTAGGTCATAAATTTACGGGATTAAAAGTGGTAATTTTACGTGTCATTGTGTCATACCTGTCCGAGGAAAACTACAGCATAAACTTCCCTCTGGCTTCAGACAAGCTTTTATTTATAACTGGCAGCAAAACAGAGCAGCTGGTCACAACCAGGCTAGCTGGGGTTAGCATCATCTCATCTAGTAGCCCCCCCCCTCCACACACGGCTCTCCGGTTCATAGCGGTCTCAGGCAATGCCTATAAAATAAAGTTACGACTTTTATTCCCGTAAAGTTACGTTTTTACTCTCGTAATATGACAATCTTTTCTCGTAAATATACAACAATATTGTTAACATTAACTCTCGAAACATTTAACAGGCATTCCCCGAGACAGCTATAAACACAGGGGACTTGTGTGACCCTTGACCTGGGTCAAAGGTTAAATTACATCTTTTTTCCCCCCAGTTGATTACAAAAGGCGGGAGTGCTACGTGAGGAGAACAACACAACTTGAGTGGTAACTCAAGGTAAGAGGATGAATAAAAACAACAACTTTTCTGTTATGTTTGAGCCGTTGGACTGTCGTGTTACAGGCACTTATTGTCGGCTTTTCCTTCCGGTTTATCCATGTTGTGTTCTGCCAGATTGTGCCAAAGTGAGCGCATGCGTAAAATAAAGCATCCAAAAGCCGACTTGTTAAAATACAGCCGTGCAGGTTTATTTTGGATATTACCAAAAACAAGTCATTTCAAATTTCTGCTCCCCACTTCAGCCTTGTAGTTGACGCTCCTAAAGAGGAAAAAAGGAGACAAACATCAGCGAAAAAGAATGCGGACCGGTGTGTGTGTGTGGAGGTAATAGTAGTTATTAGTAATGCAGTCAAAATGAAAAGAAATGTAAACGTTTACTTTGCAAGTTGAATGCATGCACACTCCCTGAACTCTTGTAATCTGCGGCAATTTGTCATAAAGCTGCACATTTCTTAGTGGCCTTTTATTGTGTTTTTGGTGAAAGTTCATACTGTCTTCTTAAGATGAATTGTTTTTAAGATTCTTTTTGTAGGACAGAGTAGCTTGTTTACCTGCTTGACATGTTTTGACTACTTGTTGTAGTCATCGTCAGTAAGTCTTTTATTGTGGCCAGCTTGAGTCACCTGTGCATTAATCATGCTGTCTTGCGGTGGCGGCTTCTGGTCGTTCAAGAAGGGGAAGCTAATTTTTTCCTGGCATCATAAAAGTGTTTATTTATATGTAAATTCTACCCTCCATTCCTAGTTGTTTTGGCAAAGTCTCCGGATCAGTTCAGAACAACAAAATGAAAAACTTGGAGAATGCTCTGGGTGAGGATTATACTTCAAGATGGCT
Organism: Oostethus manadensis; assembly: GCA_024372805.1. Classification (NCBI taxonomy): domain Eukaryota; kingdom Metazoa; phylum Chordata; class Actinopteri; order Syngnathiformes; family Syngnathidae; genus Oostethus; species Oostethus manadensis. Next base: position 1,144,963 of record QODF01000118.1, on the reverse strand, counting down.
GATTCGCTCATTTCACTGTCAATCAAAAAGGAATTCTGCCTCAGACAGGTCGTCCAGGCCAGCCCACTGCCCCACAGACCCCCAGAGATGCTGAGCGCCCAATGGACGGGACAAAGCCCAGCATTTATGAGAAACAGGATTTTTTCTCGTAGATGTAGATCTTCAAGTTCAGCAGTCCGTGCGATGTAATTGAACGATACATTTACGGCATTACTCTGGTTCATAGCGGTGTATAACTTCCCTTTTTCAACTAAGACCTGTTTCTAACATGTTTGTTATTGACTGTGGTCGTCCAACGCATTGGGTCAGCATTTCCATGCAACGTGTGTGTGTGCGTGTGTGTGTGTGTGTGTGACTTGGAATTGTCAAACGTAATGAAACCTGCCGCTCGTGGCGTGGGGTGTGTGTGTGTGTGTGTGACTTGGAATTGTCAAACGTAATGAAACCTGCCGCTCGTGGCGTGGGAGGGGGTTGGGGATGCGGGGTAGTCACATGACTGCGCTTCTTTGCGCGAGCGGCGCGTCTATCCGAGCGTGTGCGCGCTTCCCCCGGTGCGCGCGCACGCTTCCACCCGCAGCAGGAGCGTTTGGGGCTCTCTCCTGACGTGGAAGCTCTTGGGTTTGGTTCCAACCTCGAAGGCGCGCGTGGTTCTTTTTGGACGCTGTCTTTGTTGGGATCGGGAAGGAGAGGATTAGGGAGCTTCCTCCTCAAAGATAGTAGTGTAAGGAGTGGGGGATTGTTGCCCATCAAGTGTGACAGTCTCGGTGGAAGAGCGTGAAGGGAGAAGATGTAAGAAGCGGCGGTGCGCGTCCTCCCGGGGCTGCAACATGCAGAAGGGCATGAGGCTCAATGATGGCCATGTCACCTATCTGGCACTGCTGGCCAAGAAGGACGCCACCAGGAGAGGATGCCTGAGCAAGAAGAGCTCAGACAACACCAAATGGCACTCCAAGTGGTTCTGCTTGCTGCAGAACATGCTCTTCTATTTCGAGAACGATTCCAGCTCGCGCCCCTCCGGACTCTACCTGCTGGAGGGGTGCGTCTGTGACAGGGCGCCCTCGCCCAAACCGCCTCTCTCTGCCAAGGAATGCCTGGAGAAGCAGGTAGGATCGTCGTTTACGGGCGAACCGGGACTTTGTACGTGCATGCAAACTATCTCCGTGCACAGCGCTCTCAGAAAGGACCACCCCGCTTGTGCACGGAGCATCACCGGGACAACGGTTAAACTTGCTGCCATGTACTTTTCCCCCATCGCGTGGTGAGGCAATGCTTTTTTTTTTTGAGAGGGAGGGTGGCAAACTTACAACTGCATTGAAAACTTTTGGTGTAGACCGCCACCTGGTGGCGGCGGCTTGCTCCGGCTCTGCAGCTTTGACGTATTGATTTTAACTCCTCGTCTTGATATTAATAGCATCCTACCTTGGCAACTGCGTCTGCCCGCTTGGTGGTAACATGGTTCCGTTCATACAGCTCTCACGTGAACACCACACACAATGCATACAACTAGGAATTTAAAATAAGTGTTTCTTGAGGAAAAAGTACTAGTTTGATGCAATGCTTTGTTGCAAGCAAAGTTAAACATCTGGGAGGTGGGAGCAGTCAAGAAGGCTGCTGCTGGTGACGATGATGATGAGGAGGGTCTTAAAACAAGCTGATGACTGCAGTCAGCCTGTTGTGAAAGCTGCCCCGCCAGCTTCAGTCTTCTGCAGCTCTGAAGAAATAAAGCCAAAAAAGTCTCTGCAAGTCGTGTGGCTCATTTTCATCTGGACACCAAAACAGAATCAGTACCATTTCAGGAAAATCAACAAACAAAGCAGGACAGCTGGTGCACAAAACAAGGTATCACAGCAGCAAGTTGTGCCGTTGTACTCTATCCTGTACATCCACATTGTGGGGCAAGAAATATATTTCCTTATATTATGGCCAAGGTGTTTTTTTTTTACTCAACTGAAATTAAAAGGCATCTATCAGGATAAATGTTTTATCTCAAGGGCCACATACAGAAAAAAATATGTATGTTAGTGGGCCGGGCGCCACTTTGACATTATTCACCTTTTCCCGTTTTTCAAATGTGTTTTTTGGATCAATGTTTTGTAGCTTATAGAATGCTCTGTGCCTCATACAGCAGCTTTACAGATGCCATGTCTGCTGTAGCAGACAGAGTGTGTCGTGGTAAAGTGTCCACTGGCGACATATGGTGGTTATACTAAAAGTCATTATAAGCACGGAGGTCCTAAAAGGGAAAAAGGGGGCTTCTCTAGAGGTGGCGTCTTTATACAGTACAGTAATACCTCGTTTATCAAAGTTAATTGATACCAGACCTGACTGTGATAAGTAAATTTCTTCTTTATAAATAGAATAGTTAGAGCGTATCGTTTATGTCTATATGACCTTATGACTTTAATCAAATGAAATAACGCCATTGCACTTGTAATACCCAACATATTTGACAAAATACAAGGAAATAAGCCATTAAGACTTGTGCTCATGAGTGTTACCAAAAATGTGCTCCCTCAGGAACTTGAAAGAGAGGAGGACAGAAACTGGCATCAGGGGCTGAGAGTTCAGTTTCATCTCTATATCTTACCTAACAACACAGTAACATTACTGACACCTGGTGAACAGCCTAGAATTTTACATTTCATCTTTGGGAATTTTACATTTCGTCTTTGGGAATTTTACATTTCGTCTTTGTAGTACAGTTGTCCATTGCTATATTGCGGTTGGAATTTTGCTCCCTCGCTATATTGTTTTTTTTCACAAAATAATGAATTGATAAATGATCACTGTTTCATGCTTGATTGTGGCCTCATAAATATTGAGAGCCAAGTTATATGTTGTGTTCTGGTCAATAGGGATCAGTAATGTTGTGAGACATGAGGTTAGATTACATTACTTTTCACGCTGCATGGAGGCTAGCTACTGAACCAGCAGCTGGCGACTGGGCCAACATCCCGTGGCAGACATCAAACAAAAAAATGTTTTCCTCTCATTCTGTGTGGAAGTGGTAAGTTTTTGGCTTCTTTGTTGTTCTTCCTCACATAGTTTGAAACACTTTCTTAAATGTACAATAACTAATTAGACAGGCTAGTTAGCTTGTTAGCTTTCTATGCAAATGGAGGCCATCTATTATGTGCCTGCGGTGATCCTGCAGCCTGTGCAATGTCATGTAAACAAAGAGGAGTGTAAAAGTGACTATTGGGGTGTTATTTTCTATTCACAAAAAAACTTGTATTTAAAAAGTCATAAACAGGTTTGATATGCTCTATCTATGAAAATATTCTGTTTAATAGTATTAATTCCTACTTTCTGGAAGTTCACTTTGGGTCTGGAATCACTAATTGTATTTTAGTTCTTTTAGCCATTTATGCTTGAAAATGCTTAATTTAGGGGAAAATACATAACATTTGCATAGATATGCAAATTCTTGACTAATATTAGACTGTAACAAAAACAGCACAATTTATTAAAGGGGACCTATTATGCATTTCCTCTTTTTTGACCTAGAAATGTTGTTACAATGTTGTATTCTTGTGTTAAACTATGCCAACGTGTCAGATAATGAGGTTTATGCATTTTTTTCAACATTTTTTCCACTGATGTCACACAAATCCGGACTTCCTTACATGGGCAACATTGAGCAAGGGCTCCCAGGAAATATTTGTTTAGGTGTAATGGAAAGCTAATTTTGTATAGCAATACTGTTGCTGTAGTCCGACGCCTTTACAACTTTACTTGGTCGTGTTGAAGAGTCAGAGGAGCAAGCTGTAAGTAAAAACCACAGTGTGGCGAGGGACGGCCATATATTGCAAAGACAGATTTTTTTTGATACAGCTCTGCGCATTTCATTTGTTTGTGAGGTGTTTCTAATGTTATGGCTAGTAATTGTATACTTATATTTTAGTATCGGCAGGCAAAATCTGTTATCAATCCGTAACAGCGAGTTAACGCATGTTTTGAAAGAAAAGCCAACATTACATCAGGACAACTCTGAAAGAGTTTCACAAACTTTTGAAAAAGTTTTTCAGGCACGTTTCCCCCAAAGTGCGCCAGGACAAGACACTTGTACTATCTGGTTGTTGGGGGGTGGAGGAGAAATATGAGCTGCTCCACTTCATTTATTTCAGCAGTGATTAAATCCATTTAAGAGGCATCACTTAGCATCACACAGTCTTCTGTTTCCCCACGTGTTTCTTGTGGCAGGAATACATTTGTTTAGCATTATTGGTGTGAGCATGCCTTTTTTTGCATGTGTGTGTGTTGGCACACTGATGTTTTTATGTGGCACTAACCAGTAGGTGACCACAGTCAATGTACTATAACAAGAAAAGTACAGTACTCTCACTTAGAGTGCTTTTACAGCAGCACAGTTGAGTCTGTTTGTCAGTCAGGTATAAACACACTACAAACACCTGTTATTGGTAATATTTACCACCTGAACTGCAGCATAGGAAATTATGGCAAAACATGTACCTCTAATGTGTTGCCGGTGCTATTATTGTTCTGACAAATACACCACATGGTGGTCTTATCCCATCAGCCCGATTGACTTGATATTTGTCACATGGGTCAATATGTTTTACAAAACACCCACTTTGACTTTAGGGTGTTTAGCCAAAACACCAAAGAATTTGGTACACAGCTGTAGGGGACTGACAAGTACATATCTTTCAAATTTGAGCAAGACTGATTGAGAAACATGGTCACCATAAAGCAAAACATCTTTACAGGGGCACAAGTAGGTCCGAGGTTCCTAAAGTGGGGTCCAGATTGTCATGGGGGTATGTGAATGGAGGAATGCAGCTGCGTGGTGCTTATTAGATATGCAAATAGCATCATACCATGTTGTACACGCTGCATTCACGTAAGTGTGCTAGTAAAAAAGCAACATCAACACAGAAACGTGAATGCCCCCTGCCTCGGAGACGCAATGAGGAGGAGGACAGCCTATTAACCAAAAGACAGTTCAGGAGTCCTTAGGGTTTATTTTTAATTTTTTTTTATAGAGCAACAAAAATGCACCCAAGCACTGTCTACTGGTATATTGAAGAATTTATTTGTTTCTTTGTTTGTTTTTTGTATTATTAACAATATTCTTGTGTGAAATTATTTGCACTAAAAGCTGTTTTTTAAGAAAATCCATTGTAGTCTGCTTTTTTCTTTGTGCAAATTCCGTGTAGGTGTGTAAACCAAGACTTGAACATGTATAAACCTTAAAAAACAAAGGGTAATTCAAAATAGTGACGTCACTGTCAAAGCAGTGTGATATGGCGCCTCCCTGTGGAATATTTACAATGAATCCAGATCAGACTTTAAAATGTTACCCAACCTTGTCAAATAAGGTTATAATCAATTGTTTAGAAGTGATATTGGTGGGATATCTAAATTCATTCCTCCCAGTGATTATTTACACGATAAAACGAGTTAAGGCCAGGCCGGCTTCTCAAAACTTAATGAATACAAAATGAGCCAAAGGAGACAGTTTTTTGAATGGCTTTCCAATACAAATGGCTCATCAAAATCCGGTTCCCCTCAAAGAGGCATACATCCAATTTCTAGATCAAATCTGAATGGGAATGAGACTGATAATTTTAGGAACCATAAATCCAAGTCATTGACCGCTTGTCTAAACGGTATACGACTTTGTAGATATCTGTATTACTTGTATGATAGCATGTCTTACCGTAACCCATCGGGCCGCCAAAATGCCATTTCCCCCACGAGTGAAATTATTCATTATGTTAAAATGTCAAAATCATCATAAAGTGAAGTTACAAGCTTTTCATTGGGCCGCCATGATATGCAAGTCACGCTCACTAAGCTTTCTAAATGACTGATTATGCACACACATTAATTTTGAAATTGAATCACCATTCTGCATTAAATATTTGAATGGGAAAAAAAACCCAGTGCCATCGGTTGCCTCCAATGCAGTCTCCACTGTGTACCGCACGAGGTATCTTTTTTCAGCGTGTGACACCTGCACACTTTGCAGCACACAGCAGTCAACCGTGTCTGTGCTTTGACGCCACATGTGATGCGCTCAGCGTCAATCTATGTACAGTATGTATTGTACGTCTCACCAGCATGACGTTCATGTTGATGCATCCTCGACTCACCAGGTGAAATGAGGACAAGAAGAGGAATCAATGGTGCAGGTGTTTGAGGGCATGCAGATTTCGATAAAAAAACGCACACTCCAGTCGATGAGTGGGACCGAGGAGGTCCTGTGAGGCAACACTCCAGCGCATTTTAGGCATTAAAATTGTTACTTATGCATATGTGTCTGTGTGTGTGTGTGTGCGTGTGAGCGCGTGTGTATGTGTGTGTAAAAGCTGCAGGAGGAAGAGCCATGTGAGTAGATTTTATCAGTGTGTGACAGGGGAAGGGACAATGCAGCCAATCGATGCCAAGCCAACTGCCAGCTTTGCAAGCATACACTTGCTTTTTATAGCCTTGCTACTCGAAAAAAAATCAACAAACAAACAAAAAGCACCCCCCCATTCCTCCTCAACTATCCTTCCCTTCTCATTCTAGTCTTTGTAGTGTTCCAGTTTCTTATTCCCCATTTAGAAGGCAAGCAACGTTTAAGCCCACTGTTACTAAGCAACCCCTATTTGCATCTGAAAAAGTGCATCTGAAGGGGCCAACAAAATGTGAGAATATGAGTTGTTATTGTGCACTTACTGAAGAGACAAATGGGAGAAACATGAGCAAAATGTGGGTCAAACTAAAACAAAAAAGGAAACATTTTCTGCACAGCTAAGTTTATATACAAACAAAAACAAGAAAACAACTTTTTTTTGGATCGAAACCATTTATTCATATATATTTTTCAATTACCTATTATTTTAGATGATGCTATTTTTTCACAATACCTCAGTGAATTATGTTAACTATTATATTATTATGCTGTTATATAATATATATTATATATATTTTTATATATAGAGAAATAAATATATATATATATATATATAGATAGATAGATTTCACAATTAATTGATAAATCAATTTGATTCATCCATCCATCCATCCACGCTGGAGCTTATCCCAGTTGACTTTGGGTGAGTGGTGGGCTACACCCTGGACTAGTCAAATTAGACGTATTAAATTATATATTTTAATTATATATATTTTATTGACTTTATATTTATTCGTTTAAAAAAAAAAAAAAAACCCGACTAAACGATTAACGCTTTCATTCCTTCAAAAGAAAGCCTATCAAATAAATTGGTGCATTATAATAAATCTTTTCTGCTTGGGAGATCTTGATTTACTTTTCTGCCAATTTTATAAACATTACTTGAATTTTTACACATGACAGTTTATAAAAAAACAGGGAAATGAGGTGACAAAATGTGTCTAATCATACTAAAATTAAAAGTATTGCATGAAACAAGTTATTAAATGTAATAATATAAATATATGAATTGTTGTGTATGTGTTATGAATTTTTAAAGCTGGGGTAGATTCTCTGCAATAACCACGGGACATCTAATGAAATGATTAATTGTTAATTTACCACATTTCTGTGATGGTTATACTTTTTAAGACCAGACTTATAGTTTGACTGCTACAAAAATATTTGTTCATTATTTTAAAATGTATAATAAAAATGCATAATAACTAAGACCATCAACAGAAATGTATTTTAAACTGCACTATTTTTTTGGACGAGTGATTAACGTGCGCACGTCCTGTTTGACCCTTGGCCCACACCATAGTTTGAGAAAATGCAGTTGTTGATATGGAGCCACAACCAGGCAAAAATACTGCAGAAATGCAGGGGGGGAGCAGGAATGGAAAAAGAAAACGGCATTTTGAATGATAAATTTAGCTTCAAACCCTAGCAGATGGCTCTTACAAAACAAGTCCAAACATATTTGTATTTATTGTTGCTGGGAGTTGAGTTGTCACAAAGTAGCTTGACTGCCAAAGAGAAGTGCGAATGTACTGAACACCGATGGTATTTTTTTGTCATTTATTCAGTGGTACCTTGGCATATGAGTGTTTTTTTTAGATACGAGTCATCTTCGGCTAATTATTTGCTTAGAACTGCAAGGTAACATTTGGTTTACAAGCTGTTAGTTGTCACTGTGAACATGACTGAAGATGATTATATTCCATCCATCCATCCATCCATCCATTTCTTCAGCTTATCCGAGGTCGGGTCGCGGGGGCAGCAACCTAAGCAGGGAAGCCCAGAGGTCCCTCTCCCCGGCCACTTCGTCTAGCTCTTCCCAGCGGATGCCGAGGCGTTCCCAGGCCAGCTGAGAGACATAGTCTCTCCAACGTGTCCTGGGTCTTCCCTGAGGCCTCCTACCGGTTGGACGTGCCCTGAACACCTCCCCAGGAAGGTGTTCGGGAGGCATCCTAACCAGATGCCTGAGCCACCTCATCTGACTCCTCTCAATGCGGAGGAGCAGCGGTTCTATTCCGAGTCTCTCCCGGATGACAGTGTTTCTCACCCTATCTCTAAGGGAGAGCCCAGCCACCCTGCGGAGAAAACTCATTTCGGCCGCTTGTACCCGGGATCTTGTCCTTTCTGTCACTACCCAAAGCTCATGACCATAGGTGAGGGTAGGAACGTAGATCGACCGGTAAATTGAGAGCTTTGCCTTTTGGCTCAGCTTTCTTTTTACCACGACAGACCGGTGCAGAGTCCGCATCACTGCAGACGCCGCACCAATCCGCCTCTCCATCTCGCGTTCCATCCTTCCATCACTCCCGAACAAGCACCCGAGGTACTTATACTCCTCCACTTGAGGCAGGACCTCATCCCCGACCCGGAGATGGCACTCCACCCTTTCCCAGGTGAGAACCATGGACTCGGACTTGGAGGTGCTGATTCTCATTCCAGCCGCTTCACACTCACCTGCGAACCGATCCAGTGAGATTTGAAGGTCACTGCTTGATGAAGCCAAAAGGACCACATCATCTGCAAAAAGCAGAGATCAAATCCTGCGGCCACCAAACTGGAACCCCTCAACGCCCTGGGTGCGCCTAGAAATTCTGTCCATGAAAGTAGTGAACAGAATCGTTGACAAAGGGCAACCCTGGCGGAGTCCAATCCTCACTGAAAACGGGTCCTACTTATTGCCGGCAATGCGAACCAAACTCTGACACCGGTCATACAGGAAAGAAACCGCCTGGATTAGGTGGTCCGATACCCCATACTCCCGGAGTACTCTCCATAGTATTCCCCGAGGAACACGGTTGAATGCCTTCTCCAAGTCCACAAAACACGTGTAGACTGGTTGGGCAAACTCCCATGCACCCTCAAGGACCCTGCCGAGAGTATAGAGTTGGTCCACAGTTCCACGACCAGGACGAAAACCACACTGTTCCTCCTGAATCCGAGATTCGACTATCCGGCGGATCCTCCTCTCCAGAACCCCTGAATAGACCTCACCAGAAAGGCTGAGGAGTGTGATCCCACGATAATTAGAACACACCCTTCGGTCCCCCTTCTTGAATAGCGGGACCACCACCCCGGTCTGCCAGTCCAGGGGCACCGACCCTGACGTCCACGCAATGCTGCAGAGTCGTGTCAACCAAGACACGCCCACAGCATCCAGGGCCTTAAGGAACTCCGGGCGGATCTCATCCTTTTTTATGTTTTTTTTTGACCACCTCGGTGACCTCAGCCCCAGAGATAGGCGAACCCGACTCAGAGTCCCCAGGCACTGCTTCCATGTTGGAAGGCGTGTCGGTGGGATTGAGGAGGTCTTCAAAGTATTCCCTTCACCGGTCCACAACATCTCGAGTCGAGTTCAGCAGCACACCGTCCCCACCATACTGTGCACTGCTTCCCCCGCCGAAGACGGCGGATGGTGATCCAGAATCTCTTTGAAGCCATCCGGAAGTCACTTTCCATGGCCTCTCCGAACTCCTCCCATGTCCGGGTTTTTGCCTCACCGACCGCCAAAGCTGCAGACCGCTTGGCCTTCCGGTACCTGTCAGCTGCCTCCAGAGTCCCATGGGCCAAGACGGCCTGATAGGACTCTTTCTTCAGCTTGACGGCATCCCTCACCACTGGTGTCCACCAACGAGTTCTGGGATTACCGCCACGACAGGCACCGACCACCTTACGGCCACAGCTCTGATTGGCCGCATCGACAATGGAAGCACAAAACATCGCCCACTCGGATTCAATGTCCGCTGCCTCCCTCGGAACATGGTCAAAGCTCTCTGCAGGTGGGAGTTGAAACTCCTTCTGACAGGGGACTCTGCCAGGCGTTCCCAGCAGACCCTCACAATGCGTTTGGGTCTGCCAGGTCTGACCGGCATCCTCCCCCACCATCGGAACCAACTCACCACCAGGGGGGGATCAGTTGACAGCTCCGCCCCTCTCCTCACCCGAGTGTCCGACGACACAACCACAAAGTCAATCATCAAACTGCGGCCCAGGGTGTCCTGGTACCAAGTGCACATGTGGACACCCTTATGCTTGAACATGGTGTTCGTTATAGACAATCCGTGACGAGCACAGAAGTCTAATAACAAGACACCGCTCGGGTTAAGATCAGGGGGGCCGTTCCTCCCAATCACACCTTTCCAAGTCTCACTGTCGCTGCCAACATGAGCGTTGAAGTCACCCAGCAGAACAAGGGAATCCCCCGAGGGAGCACTCTAGTATTTCCTCTAAGGACTCCAAAAAGGGTGGGCATTCTGAACTGCTGTTTGGCGCATAAGCCCAAACAACAGTCAGGACCCGATTATATTGTAGATCTAAACAACATGAGCATTAGCTGTGCGTCTGCAATCCATCCATTTTCTATGCCGCTTATCCTCATTAGGGTTGCGTGGGTATGCTGTAGCCTATCCCAGCTGACTTTTTATTTATTGTGTAAAACTAAGACAGGAACAACATCAAATTAAAAGCACTAAATGAATACAGAGCCACCATTTACCAGTACGAGCCTGGAATTTGTTTTTCAGAGAGGTGTTTTTCTCAAATACACATATTAGCACTCCGTAAGGTCCACAAATTTTACCTTTATACACTCACACACAGTACCAGCATCTGTGCGGCATGGGAGAATGTCAGATGGTGCTTTCAAGGACCGTCGAACAAAGTGTGAGAAGTGGCCTCTCTCATTAAACATGCACAAATTCTGGGATTTCTAACTGTATATGATATTTTAAAAAACAATAATGGCCCGTATCTAGATGCGTATCGAATCATTTACCTCAAAGAGAATTACATCCCTACTTACTATAAATAAAAACTTTTTTTAGATTAATTATGAGAATACAGACAAAATGTAATTAATCACGATTAAATATTTTAATCGATTGACAGCCCAAATAATATGTCCATCCATCAATCACCAATCATCAGCCAGTCAATTGCAGGGCACAGACCTTATACCTATGGACAATTTACAGTTGCCAATTAACCTAACATGCATGGTGGTCAAGCCACACAGTCAGAAGATCTGGAAGACCCTGGGTTCAAATCTCTAGCATTTCTGTGTAGAGTTTGCATGTTCTCCCCGTGCACACATTTCCTCCCACATTCCAAAAACATGCATGTTAAGTTAATAATATTATATATTTTAGAACTAAAACATAATGTCTTGGTGCATTAACACAGATAAAGCGGACGACAGAAAGTGTTTTATTGACAAATGCTCGTTGTGCTCCTCATCAGGAAATATGGAACTTTGCTCCGCTATACGGATGATTCACTCTCGCCATTTGGGGTAGATGAGAAAACAATATAGTGGATTTTTAGGGGGGGCTGCACGGTGACTTAGTGGGTAGCATGTTGGCCTCACAGTCAGGAGATCAGGGTTCGAATTTCTGTTGGGCATTTCTGTGTGGTGTTTGCATGTTCTCCCCGTGCGTGCGTGGGTTTTCTCCGGGTACTCTGGTTTTTGTCCCACATTCTAAAAGCATGCATGTTAGGTTAATTGGCGACTCTAAATTGTGAATGTGAGTGCCAATGGTTGTATGTCTGCCCTGCGATTGACTGCCGACCATTCCAGGCTGTACCCCTCCTCTTGCCCAAAGTCAGCTGGGATAGGCTCCTGCATACCCGCGACCCTAGTGAGGATAAGCGGGATAGAAAATGGATGGATGGATTTTTAGGGAGTCATTTACATCAGAGCCTCCACCGTCCAAAGGCACACTGAAACCTTTGAGACTATGACTTTGTCGTACACAAATGTTTACAACTATATACTCACCATGTACCATTTTTGGGGATTCTATGGGAAAAGACACCAAGTAATTAATAAATTGCTGGTATACTGCAGGGTTATTTGGAAAGGATGTTTTATTGTTGAAACGGTGTTTTGTTATTGCATACCCCTTTGCTGTTTATGTTTATGGCCATATACTGTATAATGGTTTCAGTGTATCATTATTATGCCATGTCTGCTCTTTGTTTGCTTGGTTTAGAATTTTTATGACGTGTGTAGATATTCCTCCTATTAACTTTTTTCATGCGAATCTGTAACTTTATGGAACAATTTAGGTATTGTTTTGTTTGCAAATCACTACAATTTACAAAAGGTAGAACCAAAATGCTTTTTTAAAAACTCCCATCGGATCTGGTTGTAATTGACTGCCCTGATATATTGTATATCGTACGTGTCGCACATTCTTATCAAGATTCCTCATTGCAGCCATATGCTCATTGATTTTGCAAAGTGACAAATGTCCAAATCTTTGGATTTCTTTCATGAAAATGTGGAAGAAACTGATTCTCACGGAACTGGGAAAATAAATAATTATTATACTGCCTAACTTTTTATACAATTCTGGTGAGAACACGCTGCACAGCAACTGTTGACAGTTTTTCAACATTTCAGTTAATGCAACAGGATATTTAATAGCTGTGCTACTCTCTGCTTTCCAGTATTACTTCACTGTCATGTTCAATCATGACAACCAGAAAGCTTTGGAGCTGCGCACAGAAGATGTCAAGGACTGCGACGAGTGGGTCGCCGCCATTACGCAGGCCAGGTACTACTTGATACAGTACACCCCATGCTGTCAAATTGTAGTATGTATATGTTTTTCACAGTTACCTTAAATAACTGCATAATTAAACTGCCGCTCTGGTGGTCACTGAGGCAAACTCGGACATGGGAGGAGTTCGGAGAGGCCATAGAAAAAGCCTTCCTGTCAGCTTCAAAGAGATTCCGGACCACCATCCACCATCTCGGGAGAAGGAAGCAATGCAGAGTTAACACCGTGTATGGTGGGGATGGTGTACTGTTGACCTCGACTCAAGATGTTGTGGACCATTGGGAGGAGTACTTTGAAGACCTCCTCAATTCCACCAACACGTCTTCCAGGGAGGAAGTAGTGCGTTGGGACTCTATTACGGGTTCTTCTATTTCTGGAGCTGAGGTTACCACAGTGGTCAAAAAGCTCCTCGGTGGCAGGGCCCTGGGTTGGAGGAGAATATCTGGATGCTGTGGTGTGTCGTGGTTGACATGACTCAGTAGCATTGCATGGACATTGTGGGCGGTACCCCGGGATTGGCAGACCGGGGTGGTGATCCTGCTTTTTAAGAATGGGTACTGGAGGGTGTGTTCCAACTATCGTGGGATCACACGCCTCTGCCTTCCTGGTAAGGTCTATTCATGGGTACTGGAGAGGAGGAACCACTGCACCAGTGTCCATCCGGGAGAGACTCGGAGTAGAACTCGGAGTAGAACCGCTGCTCCTCCACATTGAGAGGAGCCAGATAAGGTAGCTCGGGCATCTGATTAGGATGGGGAGGTGTTCTGTCCGACCCGTAGGAGGTCTCAGGGAAGACCCAGGAAAGGTTGGAGAGACAATGTCTCTCAGCTGGCCTGGGAATGCCTCGAGATCCGCCAGGAGAAGTGGGCGGGGAGAGGGAAGTCTAGGTTTCCCTGCTTAGGCTGATGGCCCCACGACGACCTTGAATAAGCAGAAGAAAATGGATTGATGGATGGATAATTAAACTGCATACAAATCGTCGTAAATACCATAATTGATATTGATGGCTGTCACGGCTCTTGGTACATGTACGGGGTGCGTGCCCACATACACACACACAAAAGCAGTCTGAGAAAAACAATCTGCAATTTACATTCATGTTGTTGTCAAGAAAAACTACACATTCAAGAAATTCTCAATAAAAAGAACAGTACACTCCTTACGCTGTTGTGACTGTCCATTTCATAGGAGTGTAACCTTTCACATCTCAAAGATACCATCTTACCTTGTGTGTCTCTGTGTTTCAGCAGTGTGGACTGGGCTTGCAGCTAATTTCATGATTGCCTCATTTTAATTGCACTTTCACTTTTATGTTTTGCCACCAGACGAGTCTGACTCATTGGTTTGGGCGATAAATTGTTTACTAAACCGAACAGAAGTGACGTTGTCCCTCCTCTCGGTGTAGCGACGCGATTTATGAGTTACGGTGCAAGTCTGCCAATGTATTCAGCCGCCTAAATGAATATGCGTGCATGTAAATATTTTTTTCTTTCTGTACAATACTAATAATTAATGGTGGTGCGTATGTAACCACAAAAAGTCATAACTCAGGAACGCGATAAACTGAGGACCAAGTTTATCTGATAAGCAAAGCAAGTATTCCTAAGGTATATTGGATTAAATCAACAATAGCTCATTGGGAATTGGAATTTCACATTGGATATGTTTGGACAGATCCGTATAATAAGCGTAAGATCAAGCAAACAAGGACACTGAAAGTCAAGCTTTGCAATTACTGTAAATGTCAGCACTGTGCATTCATGTGGTGAAAGGTCAGTTGATTGGACTCATTGAAGAGTACTTTGATTAGTGCTCACTCAAAAGCAGTGACTCCTACTGTACAGGAAGTGAATAGCCAGTGAGAACAAAGCAGCAGCAAGGCGAGCGGCGGATATTTGCGCCATTTCACATTGCCCTTTTACAAAAAGACTGACGAGCAATTGGATAATCTTGAAGGAGTCGGCTACACTGATCCCATACTTACTTTAGCATGCATACATAGTGGAAGAGACATTGCTAATACAGAGGCAGTATTTGTACATGGTTGGCTACAGTAGAATTGTATTTTTTTTGATATGTTTTACATATAAAAATGCTTTAGGTGTAAAGGTATTAAATCTATACTGATCATCTGATGATCATTCTGATGATCATTTTACTCATCTTTTGAAAATGCCAATTAAAACATACATTAAGTGTGTGTGTGTCACTGTAGTTACAGGAACCTGGCTACAGAGCACGAGACCCTAATGCAGAAGTATCTACATCTACTACAAATTGTGGAGACGGAGAAAACGGTTGCGAAGCAACTTCGACAACAGATTGAGGATGGGGAAATCGAGATAGAGCGGCTAAAATCAGAGGTAAACTGCCTTTTGCGAGAAAGAACCACAATAGCATTCCTATCGTCTTGACTTGGAGGGAAATTAAAGCTCAAGGTTAATGGATGTCTTGTCTTGTCTTAAATGTTAGATCGCAGGGCTGCTTAAAGACAATGAGAAGATCCAGTCCAATCCAGAGGTACCACCCAGTGATGACGACACGGAAATCAAAAAGATAAAAAAGGTGGGGAACTTTGGTGTGATTCCGCATTTAGCAAGCAAGTTAAAAATAACCCAAAGCAACGAAAGCAATCAAACACTTTCTCACAGTTGAGAGCTGTTCATCCGACATCCAGTCACTCTCCTCGAGGGCTTCTTCGACTAAAAACACATCTCACTCAAATGTTGGCAGCCTCCTCTGTGAACATTTAATGTCTATCGTCCGCGTTTCCATCACCAGGAACTAAGCAAACCAATTTTAAGATATGTAGTCCATGGTATGGTCCCGATCCTGACCAGGCTATCATTGCTACAATTCCTACTAGGGATGGCAGAAATTGGCTTCTTTGCCAACATCTTATATGCCGATATTTTCCAACTTTCAATTTCCGATTCCGATTATCAACAGATACCGATACCAACATGTGTTTTTTTGCCCATTTTATTTATAATGCTATTTGCCTGGGGTGCCGTATAAAGTGGAAAAGTCAGAATAATTTCAATGTCCCTTGACTGGCAGGGCATGCAACAAAATAATGTAATGGGTGGGTAGCATGATTTTTGTGATGGCACACATAATTCCTGTCTGCAACCCTGTTACTGGCTATATGAAATATGAAAAAAGAAACCATATTTGAAAGACAAAATTAATAAGGTGATTTTATGTTTTCTATTTTTTTATTATTTGGACAAAAAATCCTCCGTGAATCACTTCCTTATCGTGGTGGATGGGTTTGAGTGCCCAAGTGGTCCTAGGACCTGTTGTCGGTTCTAGGTGACGGGCCAGACAAAGAGTGATTCATAAAATCCTTATGAACTATACAAAGCGGAGGGACCGCACTTCGCCCAGACATGGGACACCCGGGCCTCAGCCAAATCTGAATCTTGGGACATGGAATGTTACCTCTCAGGGGGGGAGGGAGCCTGAGCTGGTGCTAGAGGTTGAGACATATCGACTAGATATAGTCAGACTCGCCTCAACACAGAGTTTGGGCTCTGGAACCAATTTCCTTGTTCTACTCTGGAGTTGCTGCAGGGTAGAGGCTAAAGTGGGCTTATTAATAGCCCCCCTGTTTGGTGCCTCTGTGTTTGAGTCATCTCCGGTGAATGTGCGTTCGCGCCAAACAGCAGCTCAGAGTACCCAGCCTTCTTGGAGTCTATCAGATGCGTGCTGGAGAGCACCCGTGCTGGTGACTCCATAGTTCTAATGTTTAAACATAAGGATGTCTACAAGTGCTCTTGGCACTAGGACACCCTAGGTCGCAGTTCCTCAAGGCTCTGGGTGTTGAGAGACTGTCTTGGTTGACATGTCGCTTCAACATTGCATGGAAGTTGGGAACAGTACCTCTGGACTGGCTGACTGGGGTGGTGGTCCCCAACTTTAAGAGGGGTGACCAAAGGGTGTGCTCCAACTATAGGGGGATCCCACTCCTAAGCCTTCCTGGGAATGTCTATTCCAGGTGCAATGTGGTTTTTGTCCTGGTCGCGGAACACTGGACTAGCTCTACACCTTTGCAAGGGTACTAGAGGGTATGTGTACTACAAGATTATTGGCATGCGATTACGTGCCATTCAGTCCTTGTGCAATCAAAGTAGGACCCTGGTTCGCATTGCCAGCAGTAAGTCGAGCCTGTTTCCGGTGAACATTAGCCTCCGCCAAAGCTGCCCTTTGTCACTAATTTTGTTCATAACCTTCATGAACAGAATTTCTAGGCGCAGTCAAGGCGTCGACAGAGTCAAGTTTGGTGGCCTGGTCCTGATGGTTTCATCAGGCAGTGACCTTCAGCATTTACTGTAGCAGTTTGCAGCTTAGTGTGAAGCTTTTGAGATGAGAATCAGCACCTCTAAATCTGAGGCCACGCTTCTCAGCCGGAAACAGGTGGCTTGTACCCTCCGGGTTGGGAGTGAGGTGGAGGAGTTCAAGTATCTTGGGATTTTGTTCACGAGTCAGGGAAGATGGGAGCGTGAGGTTGACAGATGGAGCGGTGCAGCATCTGCAGTTATGCAGTCGCTGTACCAGACTGTCGTGGTGAAGAGAGATCTTAGCCGGAAGGCAAAGCTCTCTGTTTACCCACTGATCTATGTTCTCTCGCTCACCTATGATCATGGGCTATGGGTCATGACCAAAAGAACAAGATCGCAAATACAAGCGGCGGAAATGAGTTTCCTCCGTATGGTGGCTGAACTCACCCTAAGAGACAGGGTGAGGAGTTGAGCCTCTGCTCCTTCACATTGAGAGGAGCCAGTTGAGGTGGCTTCGGCATCTAGTACAGATGCCTCCCGGACACCTCCCTGGTGAGGTGTTCCGGGCATGCCCAGCCGGGAAAAGACCCAGAAGAAGAGTTAGACCTAGGACGCGCTGGAGGGATTATGTCTCACAGCTGGCCTGGGAAAGCCTTGGTGTCCTCCCGGTGGAGCTGGAAGAGGTGGCCAGAGACCGGGAAGTTTGGACTTCCCTACTGAAGCTGCTACCCCTGCGACCTGGACAAGCGGAAGAAAACGGAATGGAATGGAATAGAATTTAGACAAAGACATATTGGACTTACTTTTTTAAAATTACATAATATCACTGCATGGTGAAACTTCCCGAGGATGACAATACTTTTTTAGGAACACTTTGAATATGAGAGTACATTTGTGGAAATTCAATGTACATGAAAAACCACTGAACGACATTTAACGTGCTACCAGCATAAGACAGTTTCCATGGCAAGTGTTGGCAGTTCATAACAAACATGTAAACATGGACACCGTGTGGAACTTGTTTTGTGGGAGGGAAATGAGGGAACACGATGCTGCCAAAATGTTAGTTAGGTCAAGATACTACACTGCACTAAATTATTGGTGTGGAGTACAATAGTGATAGCCACCAGTGATCTGCTTTTGGGGTTAGTATTGAAAGGCATTTGCTGATCTGGTGAGTTTGCACGAAAATTGGCACTGATTGGTGGCTGATCAACTATATTGGTTTTCATTGTAGGGAAAAACAAAACAGATAGTGACAGATATCACATTTTTATGCCAATATCGGGGCATCCCTTATTTCTACCCATCTCGCCCTGCAGAAAAAATGTGGCAGAAAAAACAATGTAATGAAAGATAATTGGAATGTTTGCGTACAGCATTTTTGTTTTGTAAAAGAATATTGTAAAGGATTTATTCTCATCACAGGTCCAGAGTTTCTTACGAGGCTGGATTTGCCGCAGGAAATGGAAAACGATCATCCAGGACTACATCCGTTCACCGCATGCGGAAAGCATGAGGAAGAGGAACCAGGTGGTGTTTAGCATGCTGGAGGCCGAGGCAGAGTATGTCCAGCAACTGCACATTCTGGTCAACAACTTCCTGCGGCCTCTACGCATGGCCGCAAGTTCTAAGAAGCCGCCTATTACCCATGACGACGTCAGCAGCATATTCCTCAACAGGTAGTGACGAAGCTGATTGTGACTGTGGTGATGAGATGAGACGTTCATGACTGTGTTGATTTGTTTTGTCAGCGAGACTATCATGTTCCTTCACCAGATCTTCTACCAGGGCCTCAAGGCCAGAATAGCCAGCTGGCCTACTCTGGTACTGGGTAAGGATGACATCGATCCCTCATAATATTCCCCCTAAACCCTGTCGTATTTCATACAAATTAAAATAAATACGCACACCACACACTATACATATATTTTGGGAAAGGTGTAGTGTAGTTTGCTTTAGGCTTCCACTTCCTTGTCTTTTAAAGAGCCCCTTGAACAATATTAAGAATGAAAAAGTTATGAAGTGCAAGCCATCTGGACACAGACTCCATGTTCATCAAAGTTGACTCACAGATAAAAGTCCAATACTTGCGAAGAATCTGAACCATGCCTCCCTGTTTTGCATTGGACAGACAGGAAGCAATCTGCATTCTGTTGCAGCCAAAATTTCTGATTCTGACTGAGACTTTAATCTAGCTCTTAAAACTGTGCTCAAAAGAATCACGCTGGTCTTTGCCAACTTGGATCCATTGGTGAGGCTGGGCATCTTGTAGCAGTCAAAAGGAAAGCAGCGTGAAGCCTCTTTTGTCTGCAACACTCGGCTTTCTTTTCTGTCTTTGCCTCCTTCCTTTCCCCTTTGTTTCCTGTTAACTTATAGTCCATATTCCATTCACTATGTCTTGTTGCATCACTTTTACATACGATAGTTTTTGCATCCCAGCAAAGACATCGGATACTATTTGTCCATGGTCCAAGTCTGTCTGTAGTTTTTTTGTTTTGTTTTGTTCAGACAATATTCATTTCTCTTATTCAATTATTGGAAAAAACCCCAGCTCTAATGCAGATAAAGGTCAAGGTCATTTTAATGGCCTTGGTTCAAGAACTGAAATCTTTACCCAGCATCCACATGATTTCTGTCTCCCTTTTCAGCTGACCTGTTTGACATCTTGCTTCCCATGTTGAACATCTACCAAGAGTTTGTGCGGAACCACCAGTACAGTCTGCAAATTTTGGCCCACTGCAAACAAAACAGAGATTTTGACAAGCTGCTGAAGCAGTACGAGGCCAAGCCTGATTGTGAGGAAAGGACGCTGGAGACCTTCCTCACTTATCCTATGTTTCAGGTACCCACACCTGGACTGCCTCCCCCTTACAGTGGTCCGCTGCAGGATGGACTTTTTTGTTTACACTTACATCAGTTGTTATTGCTGAAGCAGTGCAGGGATTTTATAGTCTTTTTTTAAGCGCAAGCATAAAACTGGGCATCCACCTTCAGGTTTAGTGTGAACTGTAAGATGTAGTCAAGTGCACAAATTTTAATTGTTAATTATCATCCCTACAGCAGATGCACTATTTCACTTTTATAATCACCACATCAGTAATGCAGCATTTTTGGCCTTTAATGTATTGCATTTATTAGGCCGTTTGTGTTTTTTAGCCTGTGGTTCTAGAAGCTTGGTAATGACTTACTGTATTTCTTGTGAGATGCACAACAGTTTTTAAGGAAGATAGTTTATTAGTAATCAAAAAGATGTGAGGACACAGTTGCAAAGTAATAGAATATGTGAGAAAATGGGACACACCTCTTAATTATTGAAGTAATAATCAGTCAGGGGTTCAGCTCTCCCTTAATCTAAATTCTTTATCCGGAATAGATATACAGACTAAAATCATAGACCATCTTACCAAAACAGCTCTCATAGCTGCAAAAGACAGACCAACTCCATATTTTCTTCTACCTATGCATTTATTTACGGAATACTGTATATTAATGTGTCGAACATCTTGTGACTTGTGACTGGAAGTTTTTTAATTTGAGTACTTCTCTCATATATCTCTGTCAGATTCCTCGTTATATCCTGACCCTTCATGAGTTACTGGCTCACACTCCTCATGAGCATGTGGAGAGAAATAGCTTGGATTATGCCAAGTCAAAACTCGAGGAACTTTCAAGGTACATCTATGTCTGTCAATCATTCAATCACAGAAATATGCTGCCAAGAGCTACAACTCAAGATGAGCATTGGACCAATTGCCCTTATTTTACAAAGGGTAAAATTAATTTATTTTTTATTTAATGTTATTTTCAAAAGGGTGAGAGAAATGCTTGATTTTGTGGCAGTTTTTTTTGCCAATGTTGTGGCAAAAGTTGCAATGTTTTGATGTTTGTTATTTTCAATAAGATTGCATCTCTTTGTGATTTCTTGAATTTGTTATCGCAGTTTCTTCGTAACCCGAACCTCAAAAAGCACAGAACTTCAAGAAATATAACTCAAGAGTAGAGCACATTTTTAAACATTGACAGCAATTTAGCAGTCTCTGTTGAGATCTTGTGGACCTTTTTAAAGGATTTACATTGCTTTCAAGCACCTTTATTGTTAGATTGACTTGGAAAATGAGACATAATCCCGCCAACGTGTCTTAGGTCTGCCCAGGCCCTCGTACCAGCTGGGCTTTCCAGGGAGGCAAGCACGAGGCATCTGGACTAGATGCCCAAGCCACCTTAACTGGCTCTCAATGTGAAGGAGCAGTGGCTCTACTCTCAGCCCCTCTTGGATGGCCGAACTCTTCACCCTATTTCCTAGGGTGAGTCCTGCCACCATATGGAGGAAACTTATTTTGGCCACTCTTAGCCGCGACCTCGTTCTTTCGCGACCTCAGTGACAACCCAAAGCTCATGACCATACAGTAGATCAACCGCTTTGCCTTCTGGCTCAGCTTCATCTGGACCACAACAGTTCATTACAGTGACCGCATTACTGCAGACACTGCGCCTGTCAACCTCGCACTCCAACCTACCCTGAGTCATGAACAAGATCCAGTGGTACTTGAAGTTCTCCATCTGGGGCAAGACCTCTCTCCCAACCCAGGGAGTGCAACACACCCTTTACCGACTGAGAAACATGGCCTCAGATATGGAGGTGAAGAGTTTCATCCCAGAAGCTTCACACTCAGCAACAAACGACACGTCACAGTCTAATAAGGCCATCAGGACCACATTGCCTGCGAATAGCAGAGGCGAGATCCTAAGTCCACCAAACTGGACTCTCTCGATGCCTTGGCTGCACCTAGAAATTCTGTCCATGACAGTTATGAATAGAATTGGTGACAAAGGCCAGTCTTGGCAGAGGCCAACGTTCACCGTAAACAGACTTGACTTACAATGCTTGACTTGACTTGGCAATGCTAACCAGGCTCCTGCTTCGGTTGTACAAGGACCGAATGGGACATAGTAGCGCGCCAACAATTCCGTACTCCCCTCTCAAATGCCTTTTCCAAGTCCATAAAGCATACAGTATGTAGACCAATATGGCAAAGTCCCATGTACCCTCCAGTACCCTTGCGCCTGGTCCAGCGTTCCGAGACAAGGACAAAAGCCACATTGCACCTCATGTAGCTGAGGTTTGAGGGATCCAGTGCCAAACCCTTGGAGCTTTGCCACCGAGGAGTTTTTTGGCTACTTCAGATACCTCAGACACAGTGATAGACCTGGGTTTGTGTCCTCAGACTCTGCTTCCTCTATGGAAGGTATGCCAGTGGGATTGAGAAGGGCCTCAAAGTATTCCTTCCACCGCCTGACTATTTGCTCAGGTGGGGTCAGCAGGCCCTGTCCCCACTGTAAACAGTGTGAACTGGACAATGCTTCCCCATTACAAATTGAAAACCTGCTACATGGTCTCACCAAACTCCTTCCATACCCAAGTTTTTCCCTCAACAACCGCCACAGCCGCCTGCCACTTACCCGTCATCTGCTTCAGGAGTCCCACAAGCCATCTATGATCGATAGCAAGAGCAGTTTTAATTACAAAGTTGCAATGTTTTCATGCATATTTTTACCAGTATCATTGCATCATCTTTTGATTTTATTAATTTGTTTATTGTTTATTTGTTCCTTTATAACCAGGTTCATTCCCGTTTCTTTGTTTCAGAATAATGCATGACGAGGTGAGCGAGACAGAGAACATCAGAAAAAATCTAGCTATTGAGCGAATGATTGTCGAGGGCTGTGAAGTGCTGCTGGATACCAGCCAGACATTTGTAAGACAAGGTAGGCATCTTTGATTTGAAGCATTTGTGAAATACATTGTGATAGTCTGCAGCATTTCTAGCTTTTGAAGTTCTATACATTTAAAGCAGAAGACCCCCTCTGTTGTTGCGATATGGGTACAACGATATTCTTTACCTGTTATTTATTAAACATGCAAAAACAGACTAATTTAAATTTAGATGTCCTAAATAGTTAAATATATTTAAATTGCCTACATCTCAGTTGTGTGTTCTGGGTGGCAAAAGATAAACAAGCTATTGACAGCAAATTAGCTTTATACACCAGTGCCAATATCAAGAGAGTTAGAAATAGTAATGAAATGAGCAAATTAACACAACAGTGTTATTGTAAATCCAGGAATGCTGAAAACATTTGAAGAGATTGTAGCAAATAACTCAAAACATATGTGACAGATTGGCTTAAAATGTTTTTCAATTTGTCTACTCATGTCAAGAACTATGCTCTTGTTGATAATACTGACCTTCCACAGGTTCTCTGATCCAGGTGCCAATGAGCGAGAAAGGCAAGATCACCAGAGGCCGACTGGGTTCCTTGTCTCTGAAGAAGGAAGGCGAGCGACAGTGTTTCCTCTTTTCCAAACACCTCATCATATGCACCCGAGGCTCAGGGGGGAAACTGCACATTACCAAGGTACACCAGGAGCATGATATTGCCTTTTTCAGAAGATTTAAAAATTTGCTTTACAAAATATAGCAGTTGAGTATACAGTAATGACTAAGGTTGTTCATCTCTTTGTGATAGATAATTTGATACGCATCCAAATAGGTGGGTTACAATACAATTAAACAAACAATATATTTCAAAAAGAGAACGATCCGAGACTGTGTTCAAACAATAAGATTCTTTACGATTCTACTGTTACATTTGTTGATGTAGATATTAATCTCACATGATAAACTAAAGAAGCCAAATGTATAAAAGTGGCTTTCTTACAGTATTTTTAAATGTGTAAAAGAGCACATCATATCCGCAAGCATGCTCTAGACAGGGGTCCCAACCGCCGGGCACAAAACTTTCAGGTGCAATGATTAAAAATAACTCTTCAAATAAATTAATAAGTAAAAAATTGTAAATAACTATGTCAGATTTTAGGTAAATGAATATCAATTTTTTAAATATTTTATTCAAAACATAATGTACAGTTAGAAATCCCACAGTTTTGCATGTTTGTCCTACTTTTTTTGACGGTCCTCATACGCATCCTCTAACTTTCTCTCGCACTACACCAAATGTGTCAAACGTGAGCCACGAAAGGGCCGAGACGCTGAAGGTTTTCTCCCCAACTAGTTTCCCCAGCAGGTGCTTTATTTGAGGAGGTGTTGGATTTTAAAATCACCTGATTTTGTGACCGGCTGCAAAGAAAACCTGCAGGGTCTCGGCCCTCAATGATACCCCTGCTCTACACAGACAGAGCGCTATACTCTATTTTTCCCGTTTTTCTTTCACCTTCATATTTGATCCCAAGTGCTGATATTATGTGGGAATGCATAAAGGTAAGATTTGATAATATTGTTGAGTGCCAATGTGTATGTGTGTAAACCTTTTGCTGGCCGCCTGGCTCTCGCATAACAGACACACTGTCAAATAGTTGCAGGGTTTGCGGTACCTGGTGGATGTCTCTACAATTGATTAATCTAAAGAGTTATGGCTGATTCGCATCAATCCAGGAGGCTGCTACCAATGCAGCTGTATCTTTTGTTTGTCAAACCGGATATGCAGTTGCATCGATTCATCATTCACAGTGCTAATAACGACAATATTGTGTATCACGTTTGTATTACAGAATGGTGTAGTGTCGCTCATTGACTGCACACTAATGGAAGAAACTGAGGGTGCTGAGGACGAGCGTAAGTTACAGTTTATACATCCATTCATTTTTCACAGCAGAGCAGCAGCTCACTTTGTGTGAGAATCGGGTTACATACTTGACTGGTCACTAGTCAATCACAGGAAACATACTCTCACTCACATTCACACCAATCACGTTCACTGCGATTGGCCAGTCACACACAGTGACTGCCCCTCCAGACTCGCTACAGTCAGAGAGGTAAACTTGTTTGTTTCGTAACTTACCGCGGTGCATTTGACAAGATAGAACTATAAAAGGCTTGTGCTGCGTCGGTCACCGTGTTTTCCGCTTGCTTCTAATTTGGCTGGTGATATAGTAATATATAGTATATATAAGTCAGTTGCCATCACTGGATGTTTGCATTAACACCAAATTCACACAGATCATTAAGAAATAATTAAATATAGTCTTACAGATCTCCACACAGAGATTTCCTGGTGATTCTAGTCTCCTGACAGTGAGTTAGACACGCTAATCACTATTTCACCACGCTGCCCAAGTTATAGTTCACCATAAAATACACAATGCAGTACTGTTGTGGCAAAGTATTATATTTTGTTCTTAACACAACCAAAGTCAGCCAGGTATCCAGAGTCTAACCAATAGTATAATTCATGTTAAAAAACAGCACCTTGGCAATTATTAAATTTGCAGTTTGATTGAACTGTTTAGTGTCGACTTTACCACCTGCAAATGCTAACAGGTGTATATTCAGTCAGCTAATAACTACTATAAGCTATGGAAAAATAAACATAGGTATTATCTGTAAAATTACACAATTTCTAATATTTGGTCTTAAAAAACAGAACTTCCCGATGACCACTATTCCCCACCAGCTAATGTTAAATATAAAAATGCGGTTAAAAAGTTAGTTTATTTGGGTCCAAAGAGCTGTTACCATTGGAAAAGCTAGCATGCTAACAAGATGCTAACAAGTTTATATCCATCCATCCATTTTATTCCGCTTATCCGAAGTCGGGTCGCGGGGGCAGCAGCTTAAGCAGGGTAGCCAAGACGTCCCTCTCCTCGGCCACTTCGTCCATCTCTTCCCGGCGGATGCCGAGGCGTTTCCAGGGCAGCTGAAAGACATAGTCTCTCCAGCGAGTCCTGGGTCCACCCCGAGGCCTCCTACAGGTTGGACGTGCCCTGAACACCAAACCAAACTCTGACATACAGGGAGCAAACCGCCTGGATTAGGTGGTCCGATACCCCGTATTCACAGAGCACTCCCCGCAACTTATGGGCAGAAGGCAGAGGAGTGTGATCCCACGATAGTTAAAACACACCCTTCGGTCCCCCTTCTTGAAAAGCGGGACCACTACCCCGGTCTGCCAGTCCAGGGGCACCGACCCCGATGTCCACGCGGTGCTGCAGAGTCGTGTCAACCAAGACACGCTCACAGCATCTAGGTCCTTAAAGAACTCCGGGCGGATCTCATTCACCCCCGGGGCCTTGCCACCAAGGAGCTTTTTGACCACCTCGGTAACCTCAGCCACTGAGATAGGGGAACCCGCCTCAGAGTCTCGGGCACTGCTTCCATGTTGGAAGACGTGTCAGTGGGATCGAGGAGTTCTTCAAAGTATTCCCTCCACCGGTCCACAACATCTCAAGTCGAGGTCAGCAGCACACCGTCCCCACCATTCATGGTGTTGACTGTGCACTGCTTCCCCCTCCGGAGACGGCGGATGGTGGACAAGAATCTCTTTAAAGCCATCCGGAAGTCGTCCGAACTCCTCCCATGTCCGAGTTTTTGCCTCAGTGACTGCCAGAGCCGCAGACCGCTTGGCCTGCCAGTACCTGTCAGCTGCCTCCAGAGTCCTATGGGCCAAAACGGCCTGTTAGGACTCTTTCTTCAGCTTGATCGGCATCCCTCACCCCAGTCGTCCACCAATGGGTTCTGGGATTACCGCCACGACTGGCTCCTTCTCTGAGTGGTGAGCTCATGGGAGGGGGGACCCACGTTATCTTTTTGGGCTGTGCCCGACCGGGCCCCATGGGTGCAGGCCCGGCCACCAGACACCCGCCATCGTGCCCCACCTCCAGGCCTGGCTCCAGAGGTGGACCTCGGTGACCCGCGTCCAGGCAAGGGAAAACGAAGTCCAATGTTTTTAATCATCATCGGGGTCTTTTTAGCCACTCTCTGTCTGGTCCCTCCCCTAGGACCTGTTTGTCATGGGGGACCCTACCAGGAGCACGAGTGCCCCTGACAACTTAGCTCCTAGGATCATTGGGACACGCAAACTTCTCCACCACGATAAGGTGGTGCCTCAGGGGAGGAGAAGTTGCTTAGTTGCTTAGAAGATTATATTCGGTCAGCTAATAACTACTATGGGAAAATAAACATAGGTATCATCTGTAAAATGTCACAATTTATAATATTTGGTCTTCACCACTATTTCCCACCGCCTTATATTAAATATAAAAATGCAATTAATACATTTGTTTGTATGGGCCAAAAGAGCTGTTAGCATTAGAAAAGCTAGCATGCAAACAATGAAAAAAGGCTCATCTTCAAAATGCCGTTTTATATTTAGGATTTTTATATCAGTAAAATACAGTAGGTTAATATAACTGTTTTTCACCGCCAAGTATTTTCACAATTCACAACCGTTACCACTACGATATGTCGGTAAACACACAGATAAGCATTCAACACTTACCGGAACGTATTTTGTTAGTCTCATTTGCAACAGATGTAATACATACTTAAGAAATGCTGCCATATTAGTATTTGTCCTAGTAGTATTTGTCATCAATGCTCAGCTCGTTATAGCAGTCTGACGTGCTGGTTTCAGCCAGGCAATTAGATAAAGCCAAAATAGACACAGCACCACCTATGGTTACGGAGGTTCCTGTGTACCAGGACAACGTAAGTAGCCACATGTCTCAGTCAGGAGATAACCAGCTCAGATACACATATAAATTCATATGTACTCCCGTGTAAATAGAAATCACATCTTTTTTTATTTTATTTTCTGTTATTTTTACTGGGCCGCTCAGTGGAGTAGTGATTGGCATACCTGCTTCACAGTGAAAATTTCAGTTGCAATCTCTTTTGGAAAATCTAAAGCAAATTTTCCTTGGGCCTATGTGGGTTGTCCAGCTTCCTTTCACATCCCCAAATTGCCCCCCACTGAGAGAGAGAGCTAAGAGAGATGTTTTAACATAACAAAGTTTATTCTTTATTTATCTGTACCGTACAGACTAACTTGAAACTTACATTACGTGTATGATAAGTTCATACATGTTGGGAGGTCTGCACTAATATTGAAAATCTTTCATGCCCGGCAGTTTGCCACACACCCCCCAGGGGGCCAACCCCACAGTTTGAGAAGCAATGATCGAAATGGAGACTGTAAATTTTCTGAAGGTACGAATGTGAGTGTTAATGTTTGGTTGTCCATATTTGCCCTGTGATTAACTAGTGACCAGTGTAGGGCACTCCCTGCCGGCTGGGTTAGGCTCTAGCTGCAACCCAGATGAAGATGAACGGTATAGAAAATGGATGCATTGATTATGTTAGCCTAAATGTTCAAGGTATCGGTGCTGCAGAAAGACCTGCTGGCCAGTAAGGATTGAATCATTTATTTTATTATAATCTTATTTATAATTCAGCCAAAGGGGAGCGTAGTATCCAGGACACAGAACACCTAGACTTTAAAGTGATCGTGGAGCCAAAAGATGGGCAGCCTTATACCGTCATCCTGGTGGCTTCATCACGACAAGAGAAGTCCGCGTGGACGAGCGACATCAGCCAGGTAAAGACCAATAAATGTCACTGCAGGACTGTGTGCTGACAAAGTGCTGATTTTACGTGACGGGAAGAGTCAATGTTTATTTGTTGGCTGCGGGACACTTACGATACTTTGTGAAGAGTGACAGCGGGGCTGTAGTTGAACTCACTAACCCCTATATTGTACTCTCTTTTGTCTATCTTCTAGTGCATTGACAACATCCGGTGCAATGGTCTGATGATGAATGCCTTTGAGGAAAACAGTAAAGTCACCGTGCCGCAGATGATTAAGTGAGATTAAACAGCAATGCATGCCCAACAGACAGGATGAAACATTACAGGAATATCTGAAACATGCACGAAGGGTGCATACATTTTGCACTTAAGAACATCATCATCTATGTGACCCCTGACCATGTTTTCTCTTCTGGATGAATGCGTTGTACTTTTCCCCTGCAGATCCGACACCAGCTTATACTGCGATGATGTAGACATTCGCTTCAGCAAGATGATGAACTCCTGCAAGGTGCTTCAGATCCGCTACGCCAGCGTGGAGCGTCTGCTGGAGAGGCTGACCGACTTGCGCTTCCTCTCCATTGACTTCCTGAACACCTTCCTCCACTCTTATCGGGTTTTCACCAGCGCGGCGGTCGTGCTGGACAAACTCATCACCATCTACAAGAAGCCAATCAGCGCAATCCCTGCACGGTGAGTGTCTCAAAAGTGAAACTTGAATATAGTTTAGAGTTGTCAGCATTATATATATTGTGGGGCACATTTTTGTCTAATAGCTGGCAACACAAGTAAGGATACCTCAAAGTGAACATGTCTAAATTCTGTTCAAAGTGCACCGCCTTAACCCCCTAGGCCACGGAATTAATGAATGGTGCACAGGTTGTTGTCATCACTGATCATTGGTGGAGTCGGTGGATGTTGAACATGACTGACTGGAGAATGCACCACAATAACTCAAATGAATGTAGTTGGCCACTCAGTAATATGTGTGTTTTCACACGTCATTGTGTTTGCCAAGGGAGGGGGTCATCTTCTGCTTCAGTGCGTCACAGTACTTTTTGTAATTCATGTTTGCCGGAATGAACCACAACTCTCCAATACCGGCAGCACTCGTGCAACCCCGAAATACAGCATGATGCTATCATTGTTATGCTTGGCCATATGCAAGACACAGTTATCTTGATACCAGTTGCAGCTGCTGGTCATTCAAGGCGGGGAAGCTCATTTTTATTGAATTATATATAAATTCTAACCTCCGTTCCTAGTCGTTTTTAACACTGACAAAGTGGCTGGGGATCAGTAAAGTCTCTGGATCAGTTCAGAACAACAATATGAAAAACATGGAAAATGCTCCGGTGGAGGTTTATACTTCAAGATCGCTGATTCGCTCATTTCACTGTCAATCAAAAAGGGACTCCGCCTTAAACAGATCATACAATCATTATCTATAGGCTGAGCGTCCGTGCTAGCACACTGCCCCATAGACCATCAGACATACTCGGCGTCCGATGGGTGGGACAAAGCCTAGCATCCAATGACCGTTCAGTTTTGCACAGTGGAACGCCCTACTCTATGCCTCCCAAGAAAGTCAGTATATGCTCAGCGTCAAACCGTGGCGCTGCAAGTATAATTAAAAACAAAGTTACATTAGTTACCTGTGATTAGTAGCTGATTTTGAACAAAAGGTGAAGGTATTTCAGTTGATATTTAGTCAATGAAATGTACAAACAGCAATACATATTTCACCACTTTTTAGAAGTTTTCGTCTTAGGGCAATCACCACTGCTTGATACTCACTTGTGTTGCCAGATATTTAGACAATAATGGCTGTGTCTAGTCTCTTTACTCCTATGCAAGCCAAACACGGACTACTCCAAAGTGTATCCAAGTTCTAATTTTATAGTGTTGCCGCTTAGCAGGATACAGTATATTGGAATAAAAATGCTTGCTTAAATGTTAGAAGTGTCCTCACTTTTGTAAGATATTGAAGGTTAGTGACTCAATATAATGACTTGTATAATGCTCCTTATGCTCCTCCCTGAGTCACAACCTTACCGTGGTGGAGGAGTTTGCGTGTCCCAATGATCCTAGGAGCTAAGTTGTCGGGGGCTGTTATGGCCCTGGTAGGGTCACCCATGACAAACAGGTCCTAGGGGAGGGACCAGACAAAGAGTGGCTCAATAGACCCCAATGATGCACAATAACAATGTGCTTTGTTTTCCCTCGCCCGGACGCGGGTCACCGGGGTCCCCCTCTGGAGCCAGGCCTGGAGGTGGGGCACGATGGCGAGCGTCTGGTGGCCGGGCCAGCACCCTTTGGGCCCGGTCGGGCACAGCCCGTAAAGGTAACGTGGGTCCCCCCGACCACGAGTGGTGAGCTCATGGGTCAGCTTAAAGGGGTCAGGTGCAAAGAGAGCCGGGTGGCGGCCAGAGGCAGAGGCCTTGGCAGTCCGATCTTCGCTAACAGAAGCTAGTTGTCGGTACGTGGAATGTCACCTCTCTGGCGGGGAAGGAGCCCGAGCTGGTGGAGACAGACAGGTGGAGACATTCCGGCTAGATATACTCGGACTCACCTCAATGCACAGCAAGGGATCTGGAACCAGTCCTCTCGAGAGGGGCTGGACTTCATTCCACTCTGGTGTTGCCGGCAATGAGAGGCGACGGGCAGGGGTGGCAATTCTTGTTGCCCCCCGGTTCCAAGCCTGCACATTGGAGTTTAACTCAGTAAACGAGAGGGTAGTTTCCCGGCTCGTCCCCCCACGTATTCGGGTGGGGGGGACGGGTCCTGACTTTTGTTTGCGCTTATTCGCCAAACAGCAGTTCAGAATACTCGCCCTTTTTGGAGTCCTTATAGGAAGTACTAGAGAGTGCTCCCTCGGGGGATTCCCTTGTACTGTACTGCTGGGTGACTTCAACGCTCATATTAGCAACGACAGTGAGACCTGGAGAGGTGTAATTGGGAGGAACGGCCCCCCTGATCTTACCCGAGCGGTGTCTTGTTATTGGACTTCTGTGCTCGTCACGGATTGTCTATAATGAACACCATGTTCAAGCATAAGGGTGTCCACATGTGCACTTGGCACCAGGACACCCTGGGCCACAGTTCAATGATTGACTTTGTGGTTGTGTCGTCGGACTTGCGGCCACATGTTTTGGACACTTGAGTGAGGAGAGGGGCAGAGCTGTCAACTGATAACCACCTGGTGGTGAGTTGGTTCCGATGGTGGGGGAGGATGCCGTTCAGACCTGGCGGACCCAAACGCATTGTGAGGGTCTGCTGGGAACGTCTGGCAGAGTCCCCTGTCAGAAGGAGTTTCAACTCCCACCTACGGGAGAGCTTTGACCATGTTCCGAGGGAGTTAGCGGACATTGAATCGGAGTGGGCGATGTTTCGTGCCTCCATTGTCGATGCGGCCGATCGGAGTTGTGTCTCTAAGGTGGTCGGTGCCTGTTGTGGCGGTAATCCCAGAACCCGTTGGTGGACACCAGTAGTGAGGAATGCCGTCAAGCTGAAGAAAGAGTCTTATCGGGCCGTTTTGGCCCATGGGACTCTGGAGGCATCTGACAGGTACTGGAAGGCCAAGCGGTCTGCAGCTCTGGCGGTTGCTGAGGCAAAACCCAGGACATGGGAGGAGTTCGGAGAGGCCATGGAAAACGACTTCCGGATGGCTGCAAAAAGATTTTGAACCACCATACGCTGTTTCAGGAGGGGGAAGCAGTGCACAGTCAACACCGTGTATGGTGGGGACGGTGTGCTGCTGAACTCGACTCGAGATGTTGTGGACCGGTGGAGGGAATACTTTGAAGACCTCCTCGATCCCACCGAAACGTCTTCCAACATGGAAGCAGGGCCTGGGGACTCTGAGGCGGGTTCGCCTATCTCTGAGGTGGTCAAAAAGCTCCTTATTGGCAGGGCCCCGGGGGTGGATGAAATCCGCCCGGAGTTCCTTAAGGACTTGGATGCTGTGGGCGTGTCTTGGTTGACACGACTCTGCAGCATCGTGTGGACGTCCGGGTTGGTGCCCCTGGACTGGCAGACCAGGGTGGTGGTCCCGCTTTTCAAGAAGGGAGACCGGAGTGTTGGAAGTTTTAACTATCGTGGGATCACACTCCTCAGCCTTCCCGGTAACTCCGCCGGAGTGTCGAATCTCGGATTCAGGAGGAGCAGTGTGGTTTTTGTCCTGGTCGTGGAATGTGGACCAGCTTTATACTCTCGGCAGGGTCCTTGAGGGTGCATGGGAGTTTGCCCAACCTGTCTACATGTGTTTTGTGGACTTGGAGAAGGCATTCGACCGTGTTCCTCGGGGAATACTGTAGGGAGTGCTCCAGGAATATGGGGTATCGGACCACCTAATCCGGGCGGTTCAGTCCCTGTATGACCAGTGAGGGTTGGACTCCGCCAGCGCTGCTCTTTGTCACCGATTCTGTTCACTACTTTCATGGATAGAATTTCTAGGTGCAGCCAGGGCGTTGAGGGGTTTCAGTTTGGTGGCCGCAGGATTCAATCTCTGCTTTTTGCAGATGACGTGGTCCTGTTGGCTTCATCGAGCCGTGACCTTCTATTCTCACTGGATCGGTTCGCAACTGAGTGTGAAGCAGCTGGGATGAGAATCAGCACATCCAAGTTCGAGTCCATGGTTCCCGCCCGGAAATGTGTGGAGTGCCATCTCCGGGTCGGGGATAAAGTCCTGCCTCAAGTGGAGGAGTTTAAGTACCTCGAAGTCTTGTTCACGAGTGATGGAAGGATGGAACGCGAGATGGACAGGCGGATTGGTGCTGCGTCTGCAGTGATGCGGACTCTGCACCGGTCTGTCGTGGTGAAAAGAGAGCTGAGCCAAAAGGCAAAGTTCGCAATTTACCGGTCGATTTAAGTTCCTACCCTCACCTATGGTCATGAGCTTTGGGTAGTGACCGAGAGGACAAGGTCGCGGGTACAAGCGGCCGATATGAGTTTTCTCCGCAGTGTGGCTGGGCGTTA
Source organism: Oostethus manadensis (assembly GCA_024372805.1). Taxonomy (NCBI): domain Eukaryota; kingdom Metazoa; phylum Chordata; class Actinopteri; order Syngnathiformes; family Syngnathidae; genus Oostethus; species Oostethus manadensis. The sequence goes on along the minus strand of QODF01000118.1, from coordinate 1,111,332 downwards.
CCCTTACAGATAGGGTAAGAAGCACTGTCATCCGGGAGAGACTTGGAGTAGAACCGCTGCTCCTCCACTTTGAGAGGAGCCAGTTGAGGTGGCTCGGGCATCTGGTTAGGATGCCTCCTGAAGGCCTTCCTGGGTAGGTATTGCTGCCCCCGCGACCTGACCTCGGATAAGCGGAAGAAAATGGATGGATGGATGGATGAATGAACGGATGGATATATATTATGTTACGCTTGTGACCGTTTGAACCACAGAGTATCTTTAAAAAGGTGGCTTTTATTAATGTCATTACTCATTTAGAATTACTCTATATTATAATATACTCCAATAGGCCAAGCTGACTAATTAGCTTGATTTCCAAGTAATACCTTCTATCTGATTAGATCGATGTGTGGAGAGAGGTGACTGATGCTTTTTTTAAATGTGCTAATCCCAAAGTGTTGCAGGAGTAATATTCTGAATGCGGGCTGAGTGCCCCTAAAGGTGGAAATCCTAGATTTGCCTATCCCTGTATATGACTGAATTTGTAGCATTATTATGTGTGTCACATGATCTCAACATGTTGAAACCTGACAAAAATTCTTGTTCAGAAATGCGTGCACTCAGCCTGGGACAATAATAAATGAATTAAACAATGAATTAAAATTAATAATTTTGACACCCTCAATATGTGCATGCATACCTGTTTTCTTCCTCACCTGCTTCCAGACAGGGCAGATAGAGTGTTCACTCTGTGCATTTCAGAACCTTGGCGCCTTTGTTGCATGAATGGTGTGAACCCTTAAATCAGTCATACAGACTCTTTATCACGATGGGTGGAGGAGAGGCCAGTAGCATACACACAGAGTGCAGAAGAGTGTAACCTTGTGAGGAGCAACGCAAGGTAACGTAGTAGAAATTTAAATTAGTAGATTGAAACATATTGCCATGTATTTGTAATTTTTTTTCCATGTACTTATAAAAAAAAAGGTATGCTATAATCTCTTCTCCTTTTCATAAACCCCGTCTCGTGTATCGTCGCGTCTCGTAAAATGTCTTGTGACACCCCAATCATTAAGTTTCAAGCTTTATTCCCCCAAAAACTTTATAACGAAAAAAACGAGTCCTGAATCAATATGTTTTTCTGCTTTCATATATTCACTGCTTGTGGAAAAATGGCATAAAGTTTGAGAACTTTACATATTTTCTTCTGACAGTACATTGAAAATTTCCCCACCGCCCCAAATATTGTATCTGTCCTATCACATTGGACTCAGTGTCCAGGTGAAGACGTTACGCTCCACTGAAGCCACGCACCTTTCCTTTTACACTTTTATTTCTCTTTCCACAAGTCTGGCCATCCCTCTTTCTGCTGCACTGTCGCCATGACAACCCTTTACTTTGCTGCAGGACCCCACCCTCTCCTCATCCTATCCTCCATACCCCCTTCCCTTCCCTCCCTCTTCTCATCTGCAGCAGCTCCACTGTGTTAAATGCTGATGGTGGTGTTTTGTACTCCGTCACCCCCCTTTTTTTGTCACCCTTTTCCTAACCGTGTCTCAGCGGGCCTCCCCGGGGCTGGTTGCTGTTGGCAGCACCCGTGCCTTCCAACACTGTCACTTGACAGGCTATTTATAGGCCTTCAGAGGGGGTGGCTCTCAGTGCATGGAGGATGCTGTCTTAAACAATGTCGCTTCAATAAAAAGAGGCTGGAGCTCCCAGGCTGCTCTGTTGCTGCTTGATGCGTTCCTTCCGCGCGCACACACACACGCAAGCACACACATTATCATCATACTATGCCATAGATGCATTTTTTATACAAATTATTACCTCAGCCAATGCGATTTTGCACACAAATGCTGGTTTCAATAAAACTTTTTGGAGAAAGAACTATGATTGAATAATCCATAATTTCTTAATTTGCAATGCAAAAATCTGTTCCTAATAGCCTGGTTAAATTTTTGCATTTTTATTCACTTAACAAACAGTGATAACACTGGTAACTCTCATACAAGTGCAAAAGCAAGTTAAATACTGCTGAGAATAAACAGTACTAACAGTAAAACATTGACAGCATTGACAGAGGTCAGTGCTGCTGATTTTGTGAATTTTCCCAAAATAACAGTCGAATTCTAAAGTGTACAACGTCAGGAGGGTTGTCAAGGTCCACCATATGCAGTATCAGTCACACCTTCTGGGCCCACACCCTCTCAGTCAAGTGTGTCCAAACTTTTAACTGACACTGTATATGTAGAAGGTGGGTATGGAATGGATGCATTCGTCAATTTTGTTTCTATATTAAACAGGTTTGGAATAATTATACAGCCAAAAAAAACCCTACAGAACCCAAGTGCACTTTGGTGACGTAGGTAAAGAAAAAGTCTCTCTAACGAACCTCCAACAGAACTAATGTGTGTGAATCTTATGGAGACATTTACACCAATGAAAACATATCGGTAACGTTTTATTATGCACCATATCCATTCATTCATGTTATGTTTAAAACGAGCATTTTTATAGTGATGTCTCCTATTTGCTGCAGTTCTTTGGAGTTGTTCTTCGCTAGCAGCCAGAACAATAAACTCCTCTACGGCGAGCCGCCCACGTCGCCACGTGCCAGTCGCAAGTTCTCCTCCCCTCCCCCGCTCTCCATCACCAAGACGTCGTCGCCCAATCGTCGCCGCAAGCTCTCGCTCAACATTCCCATCATCACGGGGGGCAAGGCTCTGGACCTGGCTGCGCTCAGCTGTTCCCCCAATGGCTATGCAAGCATGCACACCGCCATGTCCCCCTTCAGTAAGACCACCCTGGACATCAACAAGCTGTATGTGTCCAGCACCATGGCCAGCAAGATCCCAGACGATGGGGAAACCAAAGCAGAGAGCAGATCTGATGAGTCCGTTGTCAACAAGCAAGGTCAGAATGATGCTCACGTGGACTACCGCACAGACTAATGGTCATATCACATGTTTGCTTGGTCACCCCGTTGCTAGGCAGAGTTCATAGCCCTAGCATAGTGCCTCATAGGCCAATGAAAAGAACATCATACGTCCATGCCCACTAGTCTGTTTGAATGGCAATCGGAACAGAAAGTCAGACAAATTACTTTAAAAACAGTAAAATAAGTTAGACACAACTGAGTCATTGCTGTGTATCAATTATAAAAGTTTAGTACAAATTTTGTCAAGTTATAGTGAATTCTTTATCATTATTCATTCATTAATTCATTTTTTATACCGCTTATCCTGATTAGGGTCGCAGGTATGCTGGAGCCTATCCCAGCTGACTTTGGGCGGGAGGCGGGGTACACCCTGGACTGGTCGCCAGTCAATTGCAGGGCACATATAGACAAACAAAGACATACAAGCATTCACACTCACATTCTATATTTATTATAAATATATTTTCTTATTGTAAACATGTATAATTCGAACATTTTTAGAACATTCTGGATGTTGGGGGACTGTGTTGGTTGACACGCCTCTACAACATTGCATGGAAATCGGGAACAGTACCCCCGGAATGGCAGACCGGGGTGGTGTTCCCCATTTTAAAAGATGTGACCGGAGGGTGTGTTCCAACTATAGGGGGATCACACTCCTCAGTCTCCCTGGGAAAGTCTACTGCAGGGTGCTGGGGAGAAGGGGAGACCGGGAAGTCTGGACTTCCCTACTGAAACTGCTGCCCCCGCGACCCAGACCCGGATAAGCAAAAGAAAATGGAATGGGAACATTTTTAGCTAGAAATAACACTAAAAGTGATAATTACTGAAGAAGTTGTGCAAAAAGATTGTGTTAAAAGATAAAGTGAATTAAAAATTTATTAAATAATCAATTTTAAACAAAATTAAAAGTCAATATTTTTGTAATTTTTACAAAAAGGTCCATGCGGAAATTATTTGTTTTATAGCCATAGGCAATGTTGCAAATGTATACTTACCCTCAGTATGTTTTAGTTACCATGATCTTTTATAATCAAAATGACAGGGGATATGAATAATTACAAAACTAATCAAAATGTCATACATTTTGTCTTTAACACAAATAACAACACTTTCTTGCATCTTTTCCAAATCAAAGATACACTGAAAAATCCACTGGAACTCAAAATCTGGCAAAGAAAATTTGAATTTTTAACTGAAGATTACGGTTATTTCCCTAAAATGTCGGTACCTTCCTTTTTCCAGATCTGTCAGTGAGAGAGGAAGGTGACGAAGATCCAGGTCAGAGTGACGAGGCGGAAGTGGAGATGTCTCCACCCAAGTCACCATCGACACCCAAGAACGTCAAGTCGAAAAACAGCGGTAGGGGTTGAAAGGTTCTTGAATTGAACCTTCAGTCAAGTGAATTTGTTTGTTTCACGGCCAACTGTTGCCGTAATGAACGCTCACTGAGCTGAAGTCTCACCAGATTTTCTGATGCTGATGATTTGAAGTCCAATGCCGACTTTGGAGCTTCTTCTATGTGCACGTCAGTAATAGAGAATCTATGTGTGTGTGTGTGTGTGTGTGCGTGTGTGTGCGTGTGTGTGTGTGTGTAATGTACGCCTGAATAGTAGCTGAGAGGGTTAATTGAATGCAGCTACAGTACATCCCGTAAGGGGCTACTTTTTCAAAATGTGGACATCGTCATATCTGACAAAAGCCAAATAAGGCCCCGGTAAAGAAAAAAACACACCCACAGCTTCTCGGACCTGCTGCTACCACGCAGAGAAGGGAGCATCCACCTTGTCGGTAGTCAGGCACAATTAATCCCCAGTGTGTTCTCCTCCCACGGTGTTGGATACAAGGGAAGCCAGTGCCGTGTGAGTGTAGGTGGAAGGAAACCTTGTACCTTAGCAACCATGTGCGTGTTCTTTTATACCGCCCCCGGTTCAATGGTGGAAGGCAGGGAGGAAGTGTGAGGGGGAGGCAAAAAGGCAAACACCGTCACTGACACAAGCTACAGGACTCACTGTTGCTACATAGAGGTCTGCTATGGCTCAAGTCTGCCCTCCAATGGCCAACACTGTCATTTGGAAATTAAATCAAAGTATAACAACTTCATTAAAAAAAGCTTCAATAATGATTTGGACTGCATGAGAAAGTGGAGAGGAAAACATAGCACTCTTTCACCACACAATAATGTGTTAACTTTGCACCACACAGAACCAATGTTTCAATAGCGGTAAGCGGCAAACTGCTCAGCCAGCATTAATGCAGCTGATGAGTTCTTTGTAAACAACATTGCAGCAAGTTGCGTTTCACAACAGTAAACAGCTTAGTAGCAACACTTTAAAGCGCATGCAGTGGCAGATACGTGAAGTTGCTGGATGCTGACCACACATGATACGTGAAATTGTGCAGTTCATAAAAATCTAATCGGGAGGTTGCCTTCAGCCACAGCCATTAATGGCAACGTTTTAATGACCTGGTGCTGATTAAAGACTCCGCTGGTTATTTGCTTCTGCACAATTAATGGCGATTCTGCAGCTCAATGAATAAAGATGAATGAATAGAGTCCATTTTTTCACATGACTCCAGAAAGACAAAACTCAATAAGGTGTGTAGTGTTGTCATTTATTATCAAAGTCGACTTATTGGTTTACATGTGTTTTACGCCATGTGACTGTTTTATATTAATAATAACACTAAACAAAATTGAATTGTGTTTATATTACATATCTTTGTATTTTATAGTCAGAATCAATGCAGTCTTTTGCAGTGTGGAAATGATGCAGTCATTTCCTCATTGTCAGCGATCATGCATGTATGTGTGGTCTAAACAAACAAAAAAAAGAAGTAAAGAAGTGGCTATTCGTATTACTCACAAACGTAACTCTTACTGTGAAAGTACAAATTGATACATTTAAGAATGCATGGAAATACATACAGATACATTCAAAACATGTGAATTTATCTTAAATTACTTGGGGTCCCCAAACGCAACCCTTCATGGCTCATAATAACACGGTTATTGTGTAATTGTGTCCTGTCATCTATCTGTTTTATTTTTTATAAAATATAGTAAAAATTGGCATATTTCACACAAAGTTGCAAATGGAGATTAATCAGAGAGAAGTAGGATAACCCTTAAGACTAAATTCTTCTGTTTTTCCCTTGGCAGATTTCTCACTGTTCTCGTTCAACAACAGCATGGTAGTGTCATCTTGCCGGGAGATGGACAATAGCCGCAGTGCCCTCTCGGCGGCCTCGGCCTTTGCCATCGCCACAGCCGGTGCAAACGAGGGCACACCAGCCAAGGAGAAGTACCGCCGCATGTCCCTTGCCAGCACAGGTCAGTTAATTCGTAATCACTGAAAAGAAAATGTCCTGAATGCTGTTGAGAACTGTGCATGATCTGATGAGATCCATTATGCTGGCAGGCTTTCCTACTGATCAAAGGAATGGAGACAAAGAGTTTGTCATCAGAAGAGCCGCCACAAACCGAGTACTGAATGTGTTGCGTCACTGGGTCTCCAAACACTCCCAAGTACACACGTTTCTACCATTTTGTTATTTTTTTTTAAACATAAAAAAATCTGCAATGTCACTGTTACTGATCTGCAGGACTTTGAGTTAAACTCTGAGCTGAAGATGAGGGTGATTGGCTTCCTTGAGGAGGTGATGCATGACCCAGAGCTCCTGACACAGGAGAGAAAGGCTGCTGCTAACATTATTAGGTGGGTCTACAGCTTTCATCACTTGAGTGCACACAGCCATATGACACACAATAAACAAACACTTTGTTTTCTGGGGTGGCAGTGTTGTCATGGTAATTACTCGTAATAAACAAAAAATAATGGAGCCTAAAAGAGGGAACTAATATAAAAAATACAATGCACCATAAAAACGCTTCAGGTAATGAATATTTTATACTAATTAATAGTACATTGTGTTTTTATTCATTATTCGTGTTTTTCAGAACTTTTTTTGCTGTTCAGTGTAAAAATTTGTTAAGTACTAGTTGTCCCTTGCCACTTCACTCTTCAAATTCTGTTGCTTCACTCTCACAGTATTTAAAATAATAACAAAATCATGCTTTTACTTGATTTAATACAGCCTATTAGTGGTATTTAAAAAAGCATATTTAACCAAATGTTCTTTAAATGTTTTGTTTTGGTCTAAATTAAAGGGATAGTTCATTTTTTTTTGACAAGAAGTTGTATGACATCCCCATCAGCGGTGTAATGCATCAACATTGGTTTACCCCCCACTTTGTCCTGTGAGCAGAGTTCTTGGTGGGCCCACTTAAGTAAAGAGTGTTGCAATCTTAAAACTATTTATTCCAAAGTGTTGGTGTTGCTAGAGCGCAGTCCCTCTCTGGTAAAAGTTCCGCAAAGTCATTGGCTTCTCTTCACGCGGCACACATGCTATCCAAACGAATTATTATTACCACCAACACTGATTACTATTATATCTTTTAATGAAATATCTCTTGTATGCAAAAAATGTTTTATGTGTGTGTGTGTGTATATATATGTATGCATGGGTATGTGTATATATACTGTATATTTACTGTATAGTAAATCCAGAAATTATCTTTAATACATGTTATGTTGCAATGTGATGATGGTACAATAATGAGTAAAAGCTTTACAAGGTATAACCCATTAATAACAATGTATATTGTACATGTGTGTTTGTAGGTGTGATATCTTGTTCATGTATTACTGCATATTGCATTAATATAACAGCCTTTAGTATTACGAATAAGGGGGTGGGAATAAATAAGCTTGTCTTCTTCCCACTTCTTTTCGAGCCAAATTGTTCCTGTTTATACTGTAGGTTTATGTTCATTATGTTCTGTCCTGTGTATTTTGTGTGGCTCGAAATAAAAGAAGAAAGAAAGAGTAATGCGCTAGCATCACCAAAATGCCGCCTCAAAAATTGTTTAATTATGACAGTCGCTCAGCATTACTTTCCCTCCTGTCAAATCACTGGAGCTGTCGCTTGTCCATTGTTGTGTATGTGTTTCACTGTGGATGAAGGCTGCTGCGACGCAAGACTAATCTGCGCATGTAAACCCTGTTGTGATGGTGTCACGCTTAATGTTGACATCTGCTACTGAAACTGACTCCAAAACAGTTGGTACACCAGTAAAATCACCACTTGTGCTCTTCTGGTGGGAATAACGTGGTGCAGCAAGTGAAGCCAAAGTTTGTTGCCAAAACAATGAAACAGCTTCTTTGTTTGCTCGCAGGACTCTCACACAGGAGGACCCTGGAGACAACCAGCTCACCCTGGAGGAAATCACTCACATGGTGAGAGGAAACAACTATACTGCATGGTTTGGCCTTGTGTTCTGATACTGAATGTGTGTTTAAGGCGATGGAGGAATGCAGGATTGAGCCGTTTGAGAACCACTCTGCCTTGGAGATAGCTGAGCAGCTCACTCTGCTAGATCACCTGGTCTTCAAGGTCATACCTTACGAGTAAGTGCAGCAGTAGTGAAACGTGGTGTCATTGTAAAGACAAGGCGGAATGATAAAATGCTGATCTTCCCAGGGAGTTCTTTGGTCAAGGCTGGATGAAAAACGACAAGAACGAGAGAACTCCGTACATCATGAAGACAACCAAGCATTTCAACGATGTACGCTCGCCATGTTTAAAGCAATGATGAGAGAATCCCTGGAAACACAGATGAAAAAGATGACTGTGCATGTTCCTTGTTTTAATCAGATCAGCAACAGGATTGCCACAGAGATCTTGCAGTGGGATGATGTCAATATGCGAGTGGCGGTCATCGAGAAGTGGGTGGCGGCGGCCGACATCTGCCGCTGCCTCCACAACTACAATGCTGTGCTGGAGATCACGTCTTCGCTCAACCGCAGTTCCATTTTCCGCCTCAAGAGGACCTGGCTCAAAGTCTCCAAGCAGGTAGTGAAATCCTACCAAAGGGATACACGGGTCTCATAGTTTCTTGAAAAACAACCATCTGATGTAGTTTTTACTAATTCACTGGTTAACTTTCAGCATCTTTATCTAACATAATCTCAATAGTGTCCATTACAGTAGTTTGGGTTGCAGCTGTAAAGTGTGTTCTCTTCCTGTAGACTAAGACTGTAATTGACAAGTTACAGAAGTTAGTGTCATCGGAGGGTCGCTTCAAGAACCTCAGAGAAGCTCTGAAGAAGTAAGAAGTTGTCTTCTTTTCGTCTTGCCAAGTGTTTAAGTAGAATAATTATATTTAATGTGTCCTCAGCTGTGATCCCCCCTGTGTTCCGTACTTGGGAATGTACCTAACTGACTTGGCCTTCATTGAGGAAGGAACACCCAACTACACTGAGGACAACCTGGTGAACTTTTCCAAGATGAGAATGGTAAAAAAAAAAAAAAAAAAAACTCTTGTTATGTAAAAGATAACAGAAAACCTCATTTGTTTGCTTTTATGTCTACAAAAGTGTCAAATAGGACGAGAAAAAGTTGCTTGAATAGTCGATAATTGCCTTTTTGAAAAGATTTCTGGTGTATAAGCTACCCCTTTTTTCTCAAACTTTGAGCCCTGCTGCTTATACAACAGTGTGGCTAAATACTAATTTTGTGACATCTCCTACACTTCAGAACTTCTACTCTTCTTCGTCTTCTTTTCCTTTTGGCTTATCCCTTCAGGGGTCGCCACAGCGAATCATTTGCCTCCATCTAACCCTGTCTTCTGTATCCTCTTCTCTTGCGCCAACTACCTTCATGTCCTCTTTCACTGCATCCATAAACCTCCTCTTTGGTCTTCATCTAGGCCTCCTGCCTGGCAATTAAAAACTCAGCATCCTTCTGCCAATATGTTTACTATCTCTCCTCTGGACATGTCCGAACCATCTCAATCTGGCCTCTCTGAGTTTCTTCAGAACTTCTTCTAATCGTTTAAATATGTATTTCGGAAAAGTAGTCCATCACAAGGGCAAAAAAACAAAAAATCCAAAGAAGCTACTATTCCCTCTGTTTGCTAACCCCGTCGCTGTAGTTAAGTGGAGCCCGGTATTGCAAAGGCTGTTATTATGATCCATCCATGCACTATGATGACACAAAGGTGCTACTGTACCGTAGTTTTCATGAAGGCAGATAGCCCGGAAATAGTGACTCTACACGGAATGCTATCTGTCCAACTAACACTAAAAAGTGGGGACCAGATATAGACATTCTTCTTCTTCGTTTTGTTATGGTGGGTTGCAGCCTATGTTTAGGTGCATGCTGCCACCTACCGTACCATAATGTACGGTAGTCACGGGAAGAAATGGATATACTGTAATGCCGCTTTCAAGTTCAAGGCAATGGATTTGCATAGTAAGTGCACAGAAGATAGATGGGTGGCAATGGATTAGGCTGTCAAGACAAGGAAACATGTTCGCATTGGACTAATGACTGATGAAGAGGACACTGAGAGCATACCAAAAGAGAGAGAGAGACCGACAACGTGTGTGACGAAGGAATTAGGACACTGTTCAATTCAGACACTGAAGAGGTGGATGTTTCTGCTGTGTTAAGAAGCAGAGTTACAATGTCATGTACTTTACAGCTTTGGAGCAACACACTGGATTCACAGTCAGTCCCATCATAGTGTGTTTATGAGCGAGGGCGAAAAGGTGGCGCTAAATGTATTTGTGGCGGGGTGCCACAAATGAATGAATACATGATTGTATGTTGAATTTTCATTTTATGTTTGTCCTCAGATATCTCACATAATCAGAGAAATTCGGCAGTTCCAGCAAACGGCTTACAAGATCGACGCTCAACCAAAGGTATTGTTTTTACCTGCCGTCCAGTGATGATTAACTTAATACACGCTGTGCCGATCTACGGTATGTTCTCACCCTCACCTATGGTCATGAGTTTTGGGTCATGACTGAAAGAAAGTGTTGAAGGGTATCAAGCGGCTGAAATTAATTTCCTTAGTAGGGTGGCTGGACTCACCCTAAGAGATAGGGTGAGAAGCTTAGTCATCCGGGACGGGCTCAGAGTAGATCCGCTGCTCCTTCAAAACGAGAGGAGCCAGTTGAGGTAGCTCGGGCATCTAGTCCAGATGCGTCCTGGACGCCTCCCTGGTGTGGTGTTCCAGGCACGCCCAGCTGGGAGAAGGCCCCAGGACGGACCTAGAACATGCAAGATGGATTATGCCTCACAGCTGGCTTGGGAATGCCTTGGTGTCTTCCAAGTGGAACTGGAAGAGGTGGTGGAGACCAGGCAGTTTGGGCTTCCCTACTGAAATTGATGGCCCCACAACCTGAAGCCATATACAGTAAATGGAACAAAATGGATGATTGATCTCTAATAACAAATTAATTAGTTACTTTTATTTATACTATCATCTTGCTGTTGCTATTTTACTGTTACGTGTCATTTCAACTCCATTTTTACTTAACATTACTTAACAACTGCAAATTTACAGCTTTCAACTAAATCTAATCAATCTTTGTCTGTGCTTACTGTGCCATTGAAAGTGTCATATCTTTGACGTTATTGTTTGGCAGGTCTCAAAGTACTTGCTGGACAACAGCTCCGTGCTGGACGAGGAGAGTTTGTATGAAGCGTCTCTGAGAATCGAACCCAAAGCGTCATCATGAAGGGGCTCCATCACCCTCGCATAACTTTCGTATGAAGTGTACAGCATCATTATGTTATATTTTACTGTACATAAACTATTATTTGTATTAGACAATATAGGCTGTGCCCTTCTAGTATGACTTGTGTCAAATAGAAACTGAAGCCCAGAGAGGTTTTATTCATAAAGTTTGCAGAGTATATGTTATTTATGGTGTTGAAATACACTTGTATTATTATTTTCAAGCACAAAAGAATGAGCTGAGAGAGTATATTGTCATGTTTCACATATCTTCAAAGAATGTGCATTATATAAAAGAAACTCTCATTTAAGAGAGGACAATTAAACACTAACTTCCACTTTCTTGCCCAGAAGATTTGGACTGTGTAAACGTGCAATCACTCACCTTTAAGTCCCCCGTGTGAACGTTTTGCCTTAAAAGTATAGCGGCCTTCAGTGTCCTGAAGAATACTATACGCTTCTTTGATAGTTGCATGATTCTTTATTTAGAGCTGATACTGATTCAGCACAGACGTGCCAGACTAAAAAGAGGCTAACTGTTGCTGCAAAAGAGAGTTACCATACTGTATATTCTCGAAAAGAGAATACTTTATTATATGCCATGCCCAAATGAATTACCAGGAGTGTAATATCTACTTGAATACAGTAATTCCTCGTTAATCACGGTTAATTTGTTCCAAACCCAACCATGATAAGTGAATTTTTTGAAATAGTATTTCTTCTTTAGAAATGGAATATTCTTGTATTCATAACTATAGAAAACCTGTTTAAGACCTTCTTAATACGTTTATAGCATTATTAGAGCCCGCTAGTCATGAAATAACACTCCCATAATCACATTTATGCTCGTTTTACCCCATATATTAGACAGAATAATAGAAAAAATACATCTTAGGCGTAAATAAGACAGACTCACACGTTAGCACTGACAGGGTACTTCCTGCGGTGATTATTGTCCATCAATGTAACGTACCTGACACCTAGTGACCAGTGTAGAATACTACTGTCATGTCGCTGTTTGTGTTTAGGGAGAGACTCACATACCTGATGCACGACAACCAGGAAACACATATCTAGAGAACATTCACACAGGATCTGCTGTCTGCCAGTCACTACACTCTTCATACTGTTAACACTCAGCTAAACACAGCCAACTTTAGCTAGTTGAAATCACACACATCACTTCCCTGGCTGTGTTGCTTAAAGGTGCACACAAGTCACGGATATTACACTACATATCACGTCTTCTGAATGTTCATTTAGCCATTTTTAAGCTTGAAAAGACTTAATTTAGGCCAAAAATATTTGTAATTTTCTTAAATATGCATTCTATAAATTAAAAATAGGCTGTATTCAACAAGAAAAGAACAATCGTAATTTTGGGGAAAAAAAGCGATAGAGTGAGGGGGGGAAGTTGAAACCGTGATGTAGCGAGGGACAACTGTATTGTGTTTTCTCAGATAGTGTCTTCTGTTCTTCTGCAATAGACAACAGGGGGCACTATTACTCCTGTTCTTACAACAAATAAATGCCTCTCCCCATATAAATGCTCTGCTTTTCCTGTCAGAAAAAGTGGATAGTGGCTGTTAACACTTTAGTTCAAAATTGATGGCTATTGTTTGCATATGAACATCTAAGAGTTTACTGCTGAGCACATATGAACTTCTCTGCTAACCAAAACAGCAGCACCTACCAAGGCATGTAAACAGTATTTGTGTGGGGTCTTGCCACAGGTTGTGAAATAATTACCTGTGCAGTATTAAAGATAACCTTAAGTTATGTGGAGACGCTCGCCGCATAACGTTGCGTGCATCCGTGGGTATCTAGCTAAACGGCTTATTAGTTCCAACCAGTCTGCTTCTGTTCTTACCTTTTTTGTTGCATTCCTCCATAAGTCATTTTTTATTTATTTTTAATTTCTGGTTTCATTTGACATAAATTGGAAAGGAGCTGCAATGTGGTTTTCGTTCCGGTCGCGGAACAGTGGACCAGCTCTACAACCTTGCAAGGGTACTGGAGGGTATGTGGGAGTTTGACCAACCGGTCTACATGTGCCTTGTAGACCTGGAAAAGGCATTCGACCGTGTCCCTCGTGGTGTCCTGTGGGGGGTGCTCCGGGAGTACGGGATTGGTGGCCCGCTACTACGTGCCATTCGGTCCTTGTACAATCGAAGCAGGAGCCTGGTTTGCATTGCCAGCAGTAAGTCGAGCTTGATTCAGCACCTCCAAATCCGAGGCCATGGTTCTCAGTCGGAAACGGGTGGACTGTACCCTCCGGGTTGGGAGTGAGGTCTTGCCTCAGGTGGAGGTAAAAGTATCTCGGGTTCTTGTTCACGAGTGAGGGAAGGTTGGAGCGTGAGATCGACAGACGGATCGGTGCAGCATCTGCAGTAATGCGGGCGCTGTATCGGACCGTCGTGGTGAAGAGAGAGCTGAGCCGGAAGGCAAAGCTCTCTGTTTACCGATCGATCTACGTTCCCACCCTCACCTATGGTCATGAGTTATGGGTCATGACCGAAAGAACGAGATCGCGGATACAAGCGGCGGAAATGAGTTTCCTTCGTAGGGTGGCTGGACTCACCCTAAGAGATAGGGTGAGGAGCTCGGCCATCCGGGAGGAGCTCAGAGTAGAGCCGCTGCTCCTTCACATCGAGAGGAGCCAGTTGAGGTGGCTCGGGCATCTAGTCCGGATGCCTTCCGGGCGCCTCCCTGGTGAGGTGTTTCGGGCATGCCCAATCGGGAGAAGGCCCCCGGGAAGACCTAGGACACGCTGGAGGGACTATGTCTCACAGCTGGCCTGGGAACGCCATGGTGTCCTCCCGGTGGAGCTGGAAGAGGTCGCTGGGGACCGGGAAGTCTGAACTTTCCTACTGAAGCTGATCCCCCTGCGACCTGGACCCGGATAAGCGGAGGAAAATGGATGGATGGATGGATGTATAAATTGGAAAATACTGTACCGTTTTATCGTTTAAAATTTTTCCAAAGTTATAAATAAGTACAAAGTACAAAAGCCCTAACACTAACACTAACCTAACCCTAATATGGAGGGTTTTTTCTTCTAAAATGACACACATTTACTCTACAAAAAATCCAATCAAATTGATTATTTATGTATGAATGATTTTATTGTACTGTTTATTAGTTGATTATTTGGGATCAATTTATTTATTATTATTCTGAGACCAATTTATTTCACAACATTGTTATTATTTAGTGACATTAGTAATTATTTTACTATTTTTATTAGTTTTTCAATTGTAATTTTTTGAAATGATTTTATTGTACTTTTTCTGTTATTTCATGATGCTTTTCAATGCATATTGCGTCATGAAAAACACCATGGACTGCGACGTGAATTTTTACAGTTACTCTGTCAAAGTCACAAATCAAAGAGGGAGTAGGCGGGATCTATCATCTGATTGGTTCAACTGTAATATAAGCAATGTAATAAATAACCGACAAATAACCGACTCTAAATAAACACCCCGGGCCTCTATTGGCGTAAATATGGTAAATAGATGACACACCTCATACAGACGCCTCATTTTATCACCTCAGGTAAAAAATAGCATTGTGATGGAATTAGCTGTTACCAGCATGTGTCGCTGCAGACAACATAAAGACACCACGCAGGTGGTGTGGGCACACCTTTTGAACAGACGTGGCATCTGTAAAGCTGGAGTTTATTGTAGAGTTTAAAGACAAGATGCATTCTGGGGCCAAAGTTGTATAAGAATACAAAAAAAGGGTAGATGTATTTTAATATAATATTTTAAATGTATTTTACCTGTATTTTACCCTTCTAAAAATGCCTTACCCCTAACAGACACTAGGCGATATATGAGCAAATATCGTAAACATTCAAGCAAATGGGATGTGTTGGGATGTTTATTGTAGCCACCTAATGAGACACTTTAGCTCAAAGTTTGGGTTTTGGGGATGAGCTTTGTATGTAATGCAATGTATGTAGCAAGTAAAGCTTCTACACTCTTTATGGATGATGACCTTTTTTGGCCAGTGTATCATAGTTTTGCCTTAATCATGAAAACAGATTGTTATCTACACCACAAAAGTATGTATAATATTTTGTTGTACGACTTTGCCAATGAAGCAGATGTAAGTTTCCCCTTGTACATGCTGTAAAACTCTTCTGCGTATGATACTTCTAAGTGTACCACATTGAGTTTTAGCAGGACCTATATACAGTAGTACTGTTGTGCTTATTCTTGAGATATTTCTATATATGTATTTTTACAGGCTTTGTATAGAAGAGCACCTAAAGCTTAAGTGGCAGGCATGTACCACTTTGTTCCAAATCTATCTATCTAGCACAGTTGGTGTAAAAAAAGGCACATGAGGTGTTGAGCAAGTGAGCATTATGCAGCGCTATGGCCATTGTGTGTCCCCAGTTTGAGTTGTATTTGCAGTTTTTTGCAGGAAAAAAAGTGTATTCTTTCCTGATTACCTCTTGTTAATAAATCTCTTCTTTCTCAGGGGGAGAAGTGTTTTGTGTTTCTCACAGTGCGGCTGGTGGGAGGTCACAGGTTGACATAAGGGAGGGAGGGAAGCTGGTTGTCTCTGGGTGGAACGGAATCATGTGACTCTTGCACAGCTCCTTGGAGGCTGTGAAGGAGAGCATGGCGATCTTGTTGGTATCGTTGTTTGTTGCTTTTGCTTATACACAAAGGGTAACTTTACTAGAAGGTAAGTCATCATTTTCTAATGCTGTATATTTTTATGTTACGCAAGTAGGAAGTTTGGCATATGTACACTTTACTGCTTTCGCTGAGAGATGGTCACATTAATAAGCTCTTATAGCGAGCTCAAATTCAGCTATTAGATTATACTGCATGTTACTCCATTACAGAGCACTTATCAAAATCCTTATTTTTACATACTCACCCTCCAACCCACATTTTAATAATAAGACATCACCCACTTTTCAAAAAGTCATTTTTAACATAAAGCTGGGATAGGCTCCAGCATACCCGCGACCCTAATGAGGATAAGCGGTATAGAAAATGGATGGATGGATGGATGTCAACACATGCCAAGCCTTTTTCATAGCACAATATTAAAAAACTGAGGAGGGACAACAGCTTGCACTGCATTTCATCCATTCATTATATCAAGTCAATAAAAAGTTAGAAAATTTGTGTTTTACTTCTTCTTCCCTGCACTAAGCACAAAAAACAACTAAGGATGCAATTTCATTGATTGATTATTTGGGAAAATTAACACTTGATCATATTTTTTGCTTGCATTTTAAGTTAGTGGTAATCAGTGGCGCACCCACCAGTAGAAAATCACATTAGTTTTACTTTTAAAAATGTTACATATGAACTGAATTTGTTATATTTAGATTCCCTGTTTCATAATAATACTAATACTAATTTAATAAAATTCATAATTTAGCTATGAATAATGACATGTTTTCATTAGTAATGTCATTAACTAATTCCATCTGAAAGTTTTTTTTTTGGTTTTGTAAGTTTTCGAGTGTGTAGTTCAATTATGAAGGTTATTAACTTATTTATTACATAAAATTACATTAAATTACATTAAATAATATTAAATTAAAAATAACATTTTTACAGTAAAAGTGATCAAATTATTAATTTTATTAAATAATAAATAATAACAATTATATAATGTATATTTTATATAATAAAATATGAAACTGATCAAATATATACATGTAAATAAGTCATTGTTATTTATTAATTCAAATTTTATAATTGAATAATATCTATATGTACATTATGCATTTTTAACTGTTATATGTCGGACTACGGTATTAACAATTTAACCATGTCAAAAATCATTCTACTGGTGACTTAAGAGATATGTGCACATCTTTTCATAACATAATAAGCCTTATCAAATGTTCTATGTAGATCTTCTCTATATATTCTTGTAGCACAACAAAGTCTACAAGCCCCAAGAATACTTCCATCGCCTCCGCATCTTTGTGGACAATAGTGGATGTCCATAAGGCTGAGGAGTCACTCCTTCACAAGTACAGTCAAGTAAACTAGCAGCTTGCTAAAAATAAGTCACGGCTCACACAGCTGTTCATTTTTTAAGTGTACCTGAATCAGTTTTTGGATATGACATTTGAAGAATTCGGGACATTCTTACTCCAGCTGCAGGAGCCTCAGGTAAGACACAGCTAAGAATTTGATGTAGACTCACTGGTTCGAGAACATCATTTATGGCATCTACTGCAGGACTGCTCACCATGTCAGCCGAGTGGGCCCTTACCCCAAAGTAAAAAAAAAAAAATCAATAATTAGTTCTGAATTATATATATTTAGTTACAGAATTAATATATAATAAAGACGCCTGCTTTTGTATTGGCAACAGTAAACTCTGCTTTAAGTCTACTGTATATCTTTATTGTTTTGTTTAAGTTTTTTTGAGGTTTAGGTCTCAGGAAAGACCCATTTTTTTACTTTTTAGGTCTTCATAATTAAAAGTATTACTAAAACCCTTTGCTAGTTCAGCTGAGTAGGCGGGCCGGACAAGATGTGACGTCGGGTTTCAAAGTAGAGTTTTAGCTTGGCTTTAGCAGTAGTTTATTTTAGGGAATATGGTGTGATGTGATGTGAGATAATTCAAACCTGCAATTAAAGCCTTTTGTTCCAGGGATCAAGTCTGACGCTTGTGTGTCTCACCCAACATTACAGTAACATTACTGACACCTACTGAACAATGTAGAATACTGCATATTATTGCAGCGTCTTTAAATGCGTCTTCCGAATGTCTTATATTTGTATAGGCTGTATGTGGTATATATATCATGTCATTGTTTAATTTAGGCAAGAAATCAGTAAAATGCATTAAAAAAAATTAATAACAGGCCATATTTAACCACAAAACACCATGATTTATTAATTAATATGTTTTTGATTTGTGATAGAGTGAAACTCTAGTACTAAGTGGCGAGGGATTACTGTATTGTCATCACGCCACCTTGTTGCTTGTACTTAATAAGAACATCCTGCACGTGTTTCAGGGGGCTTCCCAGTCAGGCGTTTGAGTACATCAAATACAACGATGGTCTCATGACAGAGGAGGACTACCCGTATAAAGGCCATGTATGATTTTATTATTTGTTTCATAACAATTACGCAAACTTTTATTGATGACATTTTGTCTTATTGTGCTTAGGATGACACTTGCCACTTCCACTCGGCGCAAGATGTCGTCAACATTACTAGTGTAAGTTTTTGTACAAGCTGGAAAGCCCATGTTTGTCTTTTGGTTAAGTGTCTCAACATGGGTCCACATCGCAGTTTGACAAAGATGCCATGGTGGATGCGATAGCGAGGCTGAACCCCCGTGACCTTTGGCTTTGAGGTGACGGTCGACTTCATGCACTAGGATGGCGTGCTTCTTGAGGGTAGGGCGACACTTCAAACACCTATCTTTGCTTGTTTCAAGCATATGAAACAACCGTATTATCATAAAGTGTTAGAGTATTATAGGCCTGGCTAATGTTGTAGAACAGACAAGGTCAAATGGGTTAGTTTAGTTGTATTCATAGAGTAACTTTCCGGCATGAAGTCAAATGCAAGTAAAAATGTCATGGACCATGACCCTAAACTGCATTTCTTAATCTCAAACCAAGCCCTCTGTGTAAGAACACAGCCAACATGGTGAATCATGCCGTCCTGGCCGTGGGTTACGGCGTTGACGAGAACAACACAATGCCATATTGGATTGTGAAGAACTCATAGGGCACCACCTGGGTAAATGGGTAATAGATAGTAGATGGGTAAATATAGTCAGCGATGGTTTTTATTTTAGCTCCATAACTTGTTTTTGGGCCGCACGGTGGCTGAATAGGTAGCATGTTGGCCTCACAGTCAGGAGGTTCTGGGTTCGAATCTCTGTTGGGCATTTCTGTGTGGCGTTTGCATGTTCTCCCCGTGCGTGCGTGGGTTTTCTCCGGGTACTCCGGTTTCCTCCCACATTCCAAAAACATGCATGTTAGGTTAATTGGTGACTCTAAATTGTCCATTAGAGTATGAATGTGAGTGTGAATGCTTCTATGTGTTTGTTTGTCTATATGTGCCCTGCGATTGACTGGCAACCAGTCCAGGGTGTACCAAGCCTCCCCCCCAAAGTCAGCTGGGATAGGCTCCAGCATACCTGCGACCCTAATGAGGATAAGCGGTATAGAAAATGAATGAATGAACTTGTTGTTGTACTCAAGGGTCAGGAATGGTTGCCTTGTCTTTTATTTCCTCAGATATTTTATGATTGAGCGAGGAAAAAACATATGCGGACTGGCTGTGTGCGCTTCCTACCCAATTGTTGCGGTTTGAAAGTATAAATGGAGTACCCGCTGGATGATAAACAAAGTTATGTGGTGCAGATTTTATCCATAACACCATAAAACACATGCAACAGGAAACAGCTGACAGCTGGAAAATAAAAATTCACACTGCAAAAACCATAGAAGTTTACATTCAAAAATCTTAAAAGGAAGAGCAAGACACGTAGCAGAAAATGGAAGACAACTATCAAAATGGATGGAAGAATAACCAGAATAGGAAAGGCTCAGCCAATGATCAGCTCCAGGATGATCAAAAACAATCTGGAGTTACATGTACTGTGACAGTTAGAAGATGTCTGTGTGAAGCTAATGTAATTACAGGAATCCCCCACAAAGTCCTTCTGTTAAGAAAAGGCATGTGCAAAAGAGTTTCCAATTTGCCAAAAAACATATAAACTGGCCTAAAGAGAAATGGAGGAACATTTTGTGGACTGGTGAGGGTAAAATTGTGTTTTTTTGGATCCAAAGGCCCCAGACAGTTTGTGAGATAACCCAAACTCTGAATTCAAGCCACAGCAGTGAAGACATTGAAGCATCATGAAATTGGCATGTTTCTCCTACTACGGTCATGGGTCTTTTTATCGCATAGCATGGATCATGGATCAGTTTTCACATGTCAAAATACAATAAAATAGCCTTAGACAATGCCTTATGTCAGTGGTTCTCAAATAGTGGGGCGGGACCCACTGGGTGGACACGGTGAACTGTTGAGGGGGCGTAAGAAGCAGGGAGTACTTTCAGTGTTAGTGTAAACCAGCCAATATGTGCAAAGTTATTACACTCAACATGCCATTTGACTCTTGAATACACTTCACAGCTCTCCATTTTGTTGCATTTTCCTGGTTTCAGTTTCAAATTCAGTTTTTACAGTACAGATAAATAAATACATATTATCAAATGTCAATAGTATTTCAAATGGGGGGGGGGGTGACAACATTTCTGGTGTGACAGAAAATAACTGAGAACCACTGCCCTATGCTGAAGAGGACTTTACCTCGAAATGGGTTTTCAAAAAGACAGCGTGCATATCATGAATGCTGGGTCTTGTTCGTTTTCTGAGAATCTACTAAACCCACTGGTAACTTGTAGCAATTAAAATATACTTATAACAGTGATTAATCTGGTTAGTCACATTGGACTGCTATTAGTTGGAACACTACTGTATAATATAATTAATTTACTTTTTCATTTACTTGCTTAATTATGCCCATTACTTTCATTATTACCATTATTATATTCATATACAGTATAGCAACCTAAATCTTGAATTCAGGATAATAGACTAAATTAAGAGGTAAAAGTGATGATGGTAATACTTGAATACATGGAACAATATGCCTACCGACATAACTATGTTTTTGTGGTCTTTTGAATTGTTTTCTCATACAGTAAAATCAACAGATTAGGGCAGACAAGTGGAGGTTATAGGCGAATATCCACCTTTTCGCAGCTGAGAGACAAAATCTTGGCTCTTTTAATGCACAGCAAAGGACACTCATATAACAAAATCATCAGGTTAGGGCAGACAAGTGGAGGCTCACCTGCAGGAGATGATTCATCTTCTTGCAGCACCTCCAAAATCTTGTCTATTTTAATGCACAACAAACCTGAAAAAGAGCAAAAGCAATAGGACACTTGGCCAAGAGTGGTCGCGCAGCCCCTCTCTGGCGACAGGTCCACAAGCTCTTGGCCTCTTTTGATGTGCAAAACTAAGTATTATTACCATCAACACTATCCATGATTCAGATGTTGATATATGATTAATAAGTTGATATATTCTGATGGTATAGTAATGAGTAATGTCCCATTAGCGTTGATAAAATGTACAAAGCGCATTTAATGATACAAATTTCTGTGTGTGTGTTTTGATTGCGTTTTGTTCTGTGTAATTTTGTGTGGCTTCAATATAAACAATCAATCAATCATTGTTGTTTCTATGTACATTTAAAACGTTTTAATATTGTTTAATAATAAATATTCAATAACATCTGTAAAATACAAGTAAACATACATATGATGGGCAGTGTTATAAATTGTGTATACAAACATATTTAAAAATATATTTGTGCAAAGTCAAATAGTTCCAATGGCTCCATAAAAACCCTGCCATCTATAACATTCTTTAATAGTATTGCCATTGACGGTATTATATATATATTTTATCTGCCACATAAATAAATAGGAATATTACATAAGTGCCATTATACATTTACAAATACGTTTATAATATATTTGTAAAGCTAGAATTTTATCAATACAAATATACTATTTATTTACGACATGTAATTATGTATTTCCAAAATGCTGAGTCCTTGCAGTCCCTTATTTTGTCAAAGGATGGCAACATAACATAAATCCTGCGAAAGTGATGCTTATATTCTAGGACACCCATTGGCTACCGGCAGCAAAAGTCCCGCCTATTTTTTTTACGACATCACAAGTTTACCCAATGAGCTGCGGGGGTTTCGTTTCACAACACTCCACGAGGCGCTGGTTACAAAACAGCAAAGGCGCCAACTTGAGGGGCGCTTCAATTACCTCACGGGACTTCCAGCTGAGGCTCTTGTAGCTTGATAGTTTTGTTGCAGAATTGTTTCTTTTCGTTAAAGCACTTTTTGGACGAACATGGAGACGAGACGTTCAAAGCACCAACCTACAGATAAGGTGACGTTTGTTGTTCGCATGCATTTAAAGTGTGTTCGTGTATGTAGCTTTGGCTAGTCGGTGTCCCTTTACAGTGTTCAAAAGGGACTGAATGCTATCAGTCACAGGGTCGGATGTTCTAAATTAACAAGGCAGCAGTTTCTGGGCGAAATTGTTACACAAGGCGATGTTCACCCAGCAGGAGATGACCCCCCTCCCGGGAGATGGAGCCCGCAAATCTTCTCGAACAGTTTTGGCACCCAAACGCCTTCGATACTCTCCTGCTGCTCTACCACCGCTCAGCAAGACGGTGACAAGCGACTCTTTCTCATCCTACAAATGAAACGAAAAGTAGTCTTGGATTGCACTATTCTATAGTACAACTCATGGAGTGACTGAGCAGTCAACACACAGTCGTTATTGGCCGAATATCTGTCAACACAAGCGAGTACACCCCAGGACTAATGGGAGCACCATTTCTATCACTGCCTCAGTCCTCTTAGGCATGCATTTCACCTTAGCTGCACAGGGTGTTGAAAGTCTTGTATCCCACAATGAACCACAGCTCCACAGTGCCAGCAGCACTCATGGAGCCCCATTATGGAATCACAGGAGGGCCAAACTTAAAAGGAAATGTGAGTAATTATATTATGGGTGGGTATTATTATATTATTTGTCCCTTTTTGTTTTTGCTTTTTCCATTTTGTTGTTTGTAAGAAAGAAGGACCCGCCCACAGCAAAGGGTCTTTTTGCCAGGGTGACTAGTTCGATATGGACTCCATTGTGTAAAACAGTTGTGCAAAGTGTATGCATGGTAGTGTGGTAGTGATGTTACTTGCTGTTCGTGACATTTTTACTGGTCACCCGCGCTAATAGCTATGTTTAAATACAGCTACTAGATAGCCACTGCAGGCAGGAATCGTGTGATCTGGTATGGACTAGTCATCCTGTCACCCTGGGTCCTTCTTTTGCTGTTAAATGCAATGAGAAAAAGCAAATGGAAAAGACAAAAAACAAAGATTATACAGAAATTGCAATGACAAAATAAAAAATAAAAAAGACTATTTGTATGTATTTTTTATTATGGATACTCTTTATACAGTATTTTCACATGTATTTCCTTTTCATTTTGGCACTCCTATGATTCCATACCCTAGGCCTTGATGCTACCACACCATGCTTGACTGCAAGCGCGACACAATTATCTTGTTACTCATTTGTACTGTCAGCTATTTAGACAAACAGGTCATGCTGTTGACTCTTTATCAGAGGCTAATTGCTCTACAATCAGTACACTGACCACTCAAAAGTACATCCAAGATTACTGTAATAAAAATATTTGCTGAAATACGAGACGTGTACTCACGTTTGTGAGACACCGTAATACCCTTCCCGTAGTGCCTTTTTAGGTTGTGCAAAAAACTGACATTAACTTCCTGTCAAAGTGATGGTCATTCATTGTCGTTTGAATATCCTAAAAAGCGCAACATAGAAGACGTACAACGTGAAGAAGAGGAAGAAATGGAAGATTCTTCAGTTCTTCAAGACAGCGACATGGAAGTTACTAATGTAAGTATTGACGTTCCCTCCAAAGGAATGAGTTTATAAATATACACACAATGTCAGTGTTTGATGTATATTTTTGACACACAGGGTGAAGGACTTTCAGCGTATGAATTGGAGCGTCTTGAGAACATCAGACAGAATCAAGCCTTCCTCTCTGCTATTAATCTGCTACAGGTAGACAAGCGTAATACTACCGGAATGACGTTCGAAGGCTCAAGCACCCCCCACTACATTATTTAAGCACAGTTCCATTCTGTGGGGAATAAAAGGGAAGATTTATTTTGTCTTTTTTTTTTTTTTTTTAAACAAATAAGTAATTGAGGTGATGGGGCATGTGGAATTGTATCATGAAGCATTTAATGTAAACTGTGGCACAACAGAGTAAGTCATCCTGATTAGAATGCAAAAAGTAGTTGTACTTAAACTGTCATTAACTGGAAAGTTAGAGTTGCCAAACTATGATGGCGTGCCTGATATTCCCAGTTGATGGAATTAGTGACAGACGAGGCTGTCTCGCTTTACGGTCATCTTTTCATCTTAGCAAATCTGCAGATCCAGTCATCTTAACAACCACTGATAAATGAGAAAACTTCTGGGCCAGATTGCTTTGAAGTAATTGTTCTTGTTCTCCAAAGGCGTCTGAGGAGTTAAAACAATCGTCAGCGAAGCGGCAGCCATCGCAGAGGGGACTCACAAGGTGACGTCTGAATGAATGACTTGAGGGGTATTCCTCCGGTCTGTATTGGGGGGTCCTCCTAATTCTGTTGCTAACTAGCCAACATCCATTTCCTTTCCAATTATGAAGCGTTCGTCAATATTGTCTTCATCATTTTTAGTGGCGGCAGCCGGTCACACGCAGAGATTCTCCCACCTCGCAAGTCCCTGCGTCTCCAAAACAAACAAGCAGAGGTCCTGACACTCCCACCAGAGCCCACAGAAACGAGTGAGAAAAGAAAGGTAGTTCTATTGCTCTTCTTCTGCAGTGTCTTCTTTTGCACATTGCACTTGAATGGGTTGTTTTGTGCACTCTTAAAGGATTTGCTGCTCAAGAAGCCTGCAGGACCTTTGTCCCTGAACCCTATCAACATGGCGGAAGGAAGCAAACTACCGCCTCAACTTCTCAAAATCTGCTCTGACGTAGGAAACTCATAACAGTGTGCTCCATGCACTAGTTATGACAATTTAGTTAGTAGTTAATAACATGTCAAATATGTAAGTCCAGTTTTTTTTTATCAGGTCTCGCCACAAGAAAAAAAGGATGAACTTAATTTGTCAGAGTATGATTTTAACTTTTCATTATTGACTCCTAATGGTTGACAAAGCAATTGTTAACAATTTGACTCATTTTTGAAGGTACTGTTCCTCTCTGAGGAACATGAAGATAAGTGAAGAAAAAGTGGCCAAAGTGGTGAAGGACCGCATCTTCTCAGCAACCTTCCACCCTTTTTCCACTAGCCTCTTAATGGCTGCTGGTGACAAGTGGGGGAAAGTCGGCCTCTGGACGATGGTACGATTTGTTCAATATTGAGTTTAATATTGACTTCCAAAAATCTCTTTAACTGTTTTTTTTTTTTTATACCATGTGTCATCCCTCAGGGTGGAGACTGGGGCAACGATGGCGTTCTTCTCTTTGAGCCCCACACTCGCCCAGTGAGCTGCTTGGCCTTTTCTAAAGCGCACCCCACTCAGCTACTGAGTCTGAGCTACGATGGATCAATGCGATGCATGGACTTGGAGAAGAACGCGTTCGATGACGTGAGCCACCTTTTATTTTTGTACTTTACATTCAGAAGTTCTCTTTGCATACTCTTGCGTCCTCCCACACTTCAAAAGCATGTAGAGGGAAAGCTTTTGAAAGACTTTGGAATCAGGTCAAACGTCTAACAAAAAAGTGTTTCATTGTGACAAATGGAACACAATGGTCATAACCATATACAATCGTCCCTCAGTAACATTACTAATGCCTACTTACCCCAATATTATATATAGCTTGTCTTTCAATATTTTTTTTACTAATAATAGGCCATTGTCGACGAAATAGGGATCTTTTATTAACCATGCACACTTTTCAATATTAACGTATTTTTTCGGACTACAAGCTGCTACATTTTTCTCTTCCTTAGATCCTTGCTGCTTTAATAACAAAGCTTGTTTATGGATTTTATTGCCACTGTGGTTGTGTTCAAATTCTTTACTGGTTAGCGCGACAACACACTTAAGTTGCCATGTATATCCGCACGTTGTCGGAGTATGTTGTGCACATTTAATAGTTTTGGTTTAAACTGAGCGTGCACGCTCCTGCAACCCGCATGCACTTTTCGGCAGGCGTGCAAATCTCGGCCCGACACCGGCTCAGCCCCCTGCCTCACCCGCCTTCCTCACGGGGAACCGACCCAGAACAGAAATTTGGGGCGCAGTGTCGGCGGCAGGCAAAAAAAAAAAAAGTATCTCCAAGAGGGGGCATGGCAAGAAAAGTTTGGGAACCACTGTATTAACTAGTTTTTGTAAAGCAGCGAGTGAGGGAGCGATGTTGGTGATGTGGCGAGGGAACTGTTACTAGTAGTACCCGTCCCAAGATTGACCAGGTGACCTATACAGGATGGGCTAGGGTGTGGCTTTCCTGTGACATTTGAAAGTATAAGCAATGTAAAAACGGCCGAGTCAATTATGTGTGTTGTAGGTGTACGACATTGAAGAGGGCCTGAAAACCTTCGACTTCCTATCACATGACTGTTTGACGCTACTGGTCGGAGACTGGTACGGAAACGTGGCCATCGTGGACCGACGTACACCAGGGTATGCTAGCCTTATATAGCACCTGTCTGCTGCTAACTGTAATATGCGTGACATTTTATAAATAAACGGAACTAACTACTCTTGTGGATTTGCAGAACCTCACATGAGTCACTTCACTCGCTGGACCCCAAGGTTCTGCGCTGCGTCAGCGTTCATCCTTTACAACAGCAGTACTTCGCCGTGGCAATGAGCAGGTGTTCTTCATAATGGTGCATCACTTATTTGATTTGTACTGAATCAATCAATTCATCCACAGGGAGGTGAACATTTACGACAGCCGAAGTTTGAAGAAGAGCACAAGCCAGCCCGTCTGCGAGCTGAGGGGTCATTCTTTAAGCATATCCAGCTGTTATTTCTCACCCTGCACGGGCAACAGAGTGGTCACTTCTTGCATGGATAACCACATAAGGTGCTAGTTGACACAATCTGCCATTATTTTGTTGTTCTTGCAGACATTTCAACGATCTCTTGCTTGTGGACAGGATATATGACACATCTGCTCTGACGTCTGAAGCCCCGTTGATGACATCCATCAGGTACAGGAAGTCACTTCAGACAGCTTACAAATATTCCCTTGACTCTGCAACTTCAATACTGAAATTAATGTGGATATGGAAGTGGTTATAATTTAACAACAGACTGCAGTGTGTCCAGCTAAACACAAAACTCAGTGCATTTACATTTGGTACGCCTTAACGCTGAGGTGTCCAAACTTGAAACAGTTTGTGCAATAAAGATTGTCTTGGCTTTTTGTTATAGGTGACATAGAAAATGAGCACAATTATCTAATAATAGATCTCATAGAGCTGATTGAGTAATGAGTTCAATTTATTTTAACAATACGCAAATAAGCATGCATCCTAAAATGACTCCCGGGCCACACTGTGGACACCCATCTGCTTAAAGAAACTGCACTTTACCAACTTCTCCACTGGATGGAGTAGCTACACTCTTTTCTACCAGCTCCGCTCTCCTTGCCTGGGTTTGGGCTGGTCGGTTTTGCGCTTGAAAATAGTAGAGTGGGGAAACTCCAAAACACACACCGCCTTTGAACTCATCAGTTGGAACGAGACACGCTAACAACTACAGTGGAGCAGAACGAGGGGCTCTTATTTTAGTTTACCAGAGGAGAGACTGAAGGCAACAAGATTATGGAGCGTTGCAGCAAGGCAGAGAAGAGGGTAAGCTGATGCTAGAATTTGTTTTAATTTTGCCATTTTTAGTAATGTGGCCTCAATGTTTCTATGTCAAATCAACTCCACTAAACTAGTTTGTTACCCATAAGGAATTAACTTGGATCCTCGACCGTTGATTTCTTAGACGTACAGTAGTGTTCAAAATAATAGCAGTGCAAAGTGACTAACCAGATTAATCACTGTTATTAGCATTTTTTGACATCAAAATTGCTGTTTTTGAAGCAAATTCCAAGAAATGTTAATGAATTGTTGTTAAAGAATCTTGGAGTGGAATAACCGCTGAAAGGTGCCACAAGTTGGTTGACTCCATGCCACACAGATGTGGAGCAGTTATAAAAAACTGTGCTCATACAACTAAATATTAATTTAGTGATTCACAGGATTGCCAAATCCTAGAAAGAAAAACGTTTGTACAAAGTAGTAGGCAGAGACAGATATTTTTTAACACTCCTCTTTCAACTAATTTCCCAATTGCACAGCCTTAAGAGCGTGCATACCATGAATGTTGGGTCTTGTTTTTTTTCTGAGAATCTACTGCACCGAATGTTAACTTGTTTGCCATGTAGCAATAGTAATATACTAATAACTGTGATTCATCTGGTTAGTCGCATTGCACTGCTGTTATTTTGAACACTACTGTACGTGGTAGTGTTTGTATCTGCTTTTGACAATCGAAAAGGGGACATTAGCCTTTGAGTAGTCAAACTGTAAAGTACTGTGAAGTGGAAAGGTGGCATTACTGATTGCGCTTGCTTCTGTTTGTGTATAACAATGCAAGAGAACAATTGAAAATATGTCCAGAGGTGAATACATTGCAGTGGTGTATAACAATATGTATTTTTGCTACCCAGGAGAGATGGATAAGTCATCATTGAAAGCATAACCAACAAGACAACACTGTCAAACTGTCNAGGACTTCCAGCTGAGGCTCTTGTAGCTTGATAGTTTTGTTGCAGAATTGTTTCTTTTCGTTAAAGCACTTTTTGGACGAACATGGAGACGAGACGTTCAAAGCACCAACCTACAGATAAGGTGACGTTTGTTGTTCGCATGCATTTAAAGTGTGTTCGTGTATGTAGCTTTGGCTAGTCGGTGTCCCTTTACAGTGTTCAAAAGGGACTGAATGCTATCAGTCACAGGGTCGGATGTTCTAAATTAACAAGGCAGCAGTTTCTGGGCGAAATTGTTACACAAGGCGATGTTCACCCAGCAGGAGATGACCCCCCTCCCGGGAGATGGAGCCCGCAAATCTTCTCGAACAGTTTTGGCACCCAAACGCCTTCGATACTCTCCTGCTGCTCTACCACCGCTCAGCAAGACGGTGACAAGCGACTCTTTCTCATCCTACAAATGAAACGAAAAGTAGTCTTGGATTGCACTATTCTATAGTACAACTCATGGAGTGACTGAGCAGTCAACACACAGTCGTTATTGGCCGAATATCTGTCAACACAAGCGAGTACACCCCAGGACTAATGGGAGCACCATTTCTATCACTGCCTCAGTCCTCTTAGGCATGCATTTCACCTTAGCTGCACAGGGTGTTGAAAGTCTTGTATCCCACAATGAACCACAGCTCCACAGTGCCAGCAGCACTCATGGAGCCCCATTATGGAATCACAGGAGGGCCAAACTTAAAAGGAAATGTGAGTAATTATATTATGGGTGGGTATTATTATATTATTTGTCCCTTTTTGTTTTTGCTTTTTCCATTTTGTTGTTTGTAAGAAAGAAGGACCCGCCCACAGCAAAGGGTCTTTTTGCCAGGGTGACTAGTTCGATATGGACTCCATTGTGTAAAACAGTTGTGCAAAGTGTATGCATGGTAGTGTGGTAGTGATGTTACTTGCTGTTCGTGACATTTTTACTGGTCACCCGCGCTAATAGCTATGTTTAAATACAGCTACTAGATAGCCACTGCAGGCAGGAATCGTGTGATCTGGTATGGACTAGTCATCCTGTCACCCTGGGTCCTTCTTTTGCTGTTAAATGCAATGAGAAAAAGCAAATGGAAAAGACAAAAAACAAAGATGATACAGAAATTGCAATGACAAAATAAAAAATAAAAAAGACTATTTGTATGTATTTTTTATTATGGATACTCTTTATACAGTATTTTCACATGTATTTCCTTTTCATTTTGGCACTCCTATGATTCCATACCCTAGGCCTTGATGCTACCACACCATGCTTGACTGCAAGCGCGACACAATTATCTTGTTACTCATTTGTACTGTCAGCTATTTAGACAAACAGGTCATGCTGTTGACTCTTTATCAGAGGCTAATTGCTCTACAATCAGTACACTGACCACTCAAAAGTACATCCAAGATTACTGTAATAAAAATATTTGCTGAAATACGAGACGTGTACTCACGTTTGTGAGACACCGTAATACCCTTCCCGTAGTGCCTTTTTAGGTTGTGCAAAAAACTGACATTAACTTCCTGTCAAAGTGATGGTCATTCATTGTCGTTTGAATATCCTAAAAAGCGCAACATAGAAGACGCACAACGTGAAGAAGAGGAAGAAATGGAAGATTCTTCAGTTCTTCAAGACAGCGACATGGAAGTTACTAATGTAAGTATTGACGTTCCCTCCAAAGGAATGAGTTTATAAATATACACACAATGTCAGTGTTTGATGTATATTTTTGACACACAGGGTGAAGGACTTTCAGCGTATGAATTGGAGCGTCTTGAGAACATCAGACAGAATCAAGCCTTCCTCTCTGCTATTAATCTGCTACAGGTAGACAAGCGTAATACTACCGGAATGACGTTCGAAGGCTCAAGCACCCCCCACTACATTATTTAAGCACAGTTCCATTCTGTGGGGAATAAAAGGGAAGATTTATTTTGTCTTTTTTTTTTTTTTTTTAAACAAATAAGTAATTGAGGTGATGGGGCATGTGGAATTGTATCATGAAGCATTTAATGTAAACTGTGGCACAACAGAGTAAGTCATCCTGATTAGAATGCAAAAAGTAGTTGTACTTAAACTGTCATTAACTGGAAAGTTAGAGTTGCCAAACTATGATGGCGTGCCTGATATTCCCAGTTGATGGAATTAGTGACAGACGAGGCTGTCTCGCTTTACGGTCATCTTTTCATCTTAGCAAATCTGCAGATCCAGTCATCTTAACAACCACTGATAAATGAGAAAACTTCTGGGCCAGATTGCTTTGAAGTAATTGTTCTTGTTCTCCAAAGGCGTCTGAGGAGTTAAAACAATCGTCAGCGAAGCGGCAGCCATCGCAGAGGGGACTCACAAGGTGACGTCTGAATGAATGACTTGAGGGGTATTCCTCCGGTCTGTATTGGGGGGTCCTCCTAATTCTGTTGCTAACTAGCCAACATCCATTTCCTTTCCAATTATGAAGCGTTCGTCAATATTGTCTTCATCATTTTTAGTGGCGGCAGCCGGTCACACGCAGAGATTCTCCCACCTCGCAAGTCCCTGCGTCTCCAAAACAAACAAGCAGAGGTCCTGACACTCCCACCAGAGCCCACAGAAACGAGTGAGAAAAGAAAGGTAGTTCTATTGCTCTTCTTCTGCAGTGTCTTCTTTTGCACATTGCACTTGAATGGGTTGTTTTGTGCACTCTTAAAGGATTTGCTGCTCAAGAAGCCTGCAGGACCTTTGTCCCTGAACCCTATCAACATGGCGGAAGGAAGCAAACTACCGCCTCAACTTCTCAAAATCTGCTCTGACGTAGGAAACTCATAACAGTGTGCTCCATGCACTAGTTATGACAATTTAGTTAGTAGTTAATAACATGTCAAATATGTAAGTCCAGTTTTTTTTTATCAGGTCTCGCCACAAGAAAAAAAGGATGAACTTAATTTGTCAGAGTATGATTTTAACTTTTCATTATTGACTCCTAATGGTTGACAAAGCAATTGTTAACAATTTGACTCATTTTTGAAGGTACTGTTCCTCTCTGAGGAACATGAAGATAAGTGAAGAAAAAGTGGCCAAAGTGGTGAAGGACCGCATCTTCTCAGCAACCTTCCACCCTTTTTCCACTAGCCTCTTAATGGCTGCTGGTGACAAGTGGGGGAAAGTCGGCCTCTGGACGATGGTACGATTTGTTCAATATTGAGTTTAATATTGACTTCCAAAAATCTCTTTAACTGTTTTTTTTTTTTTATACCATGTGTCATCCCTCAGGGTGGAGACTGGGGCAACGATGGCGTTCTTCTCTTTGAGCCCCACACTCGCCCAGTGAGCTGCTTGGCCTTTTCTAAAGCGCACCCCACTCAGCTACTGAGTCTGAGCTACGATGGATCAATGCGATGCATGGACTTGGAGAAGAACGCGTTCGATGACGTGAGCCACCTTTTATTTTTGTACTTTACATTCAGAAGTTCTCTTTGCATACTCTTGCGTCCTCCCACACTTCAAAAGCATGTAGAGGGAAAGCTTTTGAAAGACTTTGGAATCAGGTCAAACGTCTAACAAAAAAGTGTTTCATTGTGACAAATGGAACACAATGGTCATAACCATATACAATCGTCCCTCAGTAACATTACTAATGCCTACTTACCCCAATATTATATATAGCTTGTCTTTCAATATTTTTTTTACTAATAATAGGCCATTGTCGACGAAATAGGGATCTTTTATTAACCATGCACACTTTTCAATATTAACGTATTTTTTCGGACTACAAGCTGCTACATTTTTCTCTTCCTTAGATCCTTGCTGCTTTAATAACAAAGCTTGTTTATGGATTTTATTGCCACTGTGGTTGTGTTCAAATTCTTTACTGGTTAGCGCGACAACACACTTAAGTTGCCATGTATATCCGCACGTTGTCGGAGTATGTTGTGCACATTTAATAGTTAGGTTTAAACTGAGCGTGCACGCTCCTGCAACCCGCATGCACTTTTCGGCAGGCGTGCAAATCTCGGCCCGACACCGGCTCAGCCCCCTGCCTCACCCGCCTTCCTCACGGGGAACCGACCCAGAACAGAAATTTGGGGCGCAGTGTCGGCGGCAGGCAAAAAAAAAAAAAGTATCTCCAAGAGGGGGCATGGCAAGAAAAGTTTGGGAACCACTGTATTAACTAGTTTTTGTAAAGCAGCGAGTGAGGGAGCGATGTTGGTGATGTGGCGAGGGAACTGTTACTAGTAGTACCCGTCCCAAGATTGACCAGGTGACCTATACAGGATGGGCTAGGGTGTGGCTTTCCTGTGACATTTGAAAGTATAAGCAATGTAAAAACGGCCGAGTCAATTATGTGTGTTGTAGGTGTACAACATTGAAGAGGGCCTGAAAACCTTCGACTTCCTATCACATGACTGTTTGACGCTACTGGTCGGAGACTGGTACGGAAACGTGGCCATCGTGGACCGACGTACACCAGGGTATGCTAGCCTTATATAGCACCTGTCTGCTGCTAACTGTAATATGTGTGACATTTTATAAATAAACGGAACTAACTACTCTTGTGGATTTGCAGAACCTCACATGAGTCACTTCACTCGCTGGACCCCAAGGTTCTGCGCTGCGTCAGCGTTCATCCTTTACAACAGCAGTACTTCGCCGTGGCAGTGAGCAGGTGTTCTTTATAATGGTGCATCACTTATTTGATTTGTACTGAATCAATCAATTCATCCACAGGGAGGTGAACATTTACGACAGCCGAAGTTTGAAGAAAAGCACAAGCCAGCCCGTCTGCGAGCTGAGGGGTCATTCTTTAAGCATATCCAGCTGTTATTTCTCACCCTGCACGGGCAACAGAGTGGTCACTTCTTGCATGGATAACCACATAAGGTGCTAGTTGACACAATCTGCCATTATTTTGTTGTTCTTGCAGACATTTCAACGATCTCTTGCTTGTGGACAGGATATATGACACATCTGCTCTGACGTCTGAAGCCCCGTTGATGACATCCATCAGGTACAGGAAGTCACTTCAGACAGCTTACAAATATTCCCTTGACTCTGCAACTTCAATACTGAAATTAATTTGGATATGGAAGTGGTTATAATTTAACAACAGACTGCAGTGTGTCCAGCTAAACACAAAACTCAGTGCATTTACAGTTGGTACGCCTTAAAGCTGAGGTGTCCAAACTTGAAACAGTTTGTGCAATAAAGATTGTCTTGGCTTTTTGTTATAGTTGACATAGAAAATGAGCACAATTATCTAATAATAGATCTCATAGAGCTGATTGAGTAATGAGTTCATTTTATTTTAACAATACGCAAATAAGCTGCATCCTAAAATGACTCCCGGGCCACACTGTGGACACCCATCTGCTTAAAGAAACTGCACTTTACCAACTTCTCCACTGGATGGAGTAGCTACACTCTTTTCTACCAGCTCCGCTCTCCTTGCCTGGGTTTGGGCTGGTCGGTTTTGCGCTTGAAAATAGTAGAGTGGGGAAACTCCAAAACACACACCGCCTTTGAACTCATCAGTTGGAACGAGACACGCTAACAACTACAGTGGAGCAGAACGAGGGGCTCTTATTTTATTTTACCAGAGGAGAGACTGAAGGCAACAAGATTATGGAGCGTTGCAGCAAGGCAGAGAAGAGGGTAAGCTGATGCTAGAATTTGTTTTAATTTTGCCATTTTTAGTAATGTGGCCTCAATGTTTCTATGTCAAATCAACTCCACTAAACTAGTTTGTTACCCATAAGGAATTAACTTGGATCCTCGACCGTTGATTTCTTAGACGTACAGTAGTGTTCAAAATAATAGCAGTGCAAAGTGACTAACCAGATTAATCACTGTTATTAGCATTTTTTGACATCAAAATTGCTGTTTTTGAAGCAAATTCCAAGAAATGTTAATGAATTGTTGTTAAAGAATCTTGGAGTGGAATAACCGCTGAAAGGTGCCACAAGTTGGTTGACTCCATGCCACACAGATGTGGAGCAGTTATAAAAAACTGTGCTCATACAACTAAATATTAATTTAGTGATTCACAGGATTGCCAAATCCTAGAAAGAAAAACGTTTGTACAAAGTAGTAGGCAGAGACAGATATTTTTTAACACTCCTCTTTCAACTAATTTCCCAATTGCACAGCCTTAAGAGCGTGCATACCATGAATGTTGGGTCTTGTTTTTTTTCTGAGAATCTACTGCACCGAATGTTAACTTGTTTGCCATGTAGCAATAGTAATATACTAATAACTGTGATTCATCTGGTTAGTCGCATTGCACTGCTGTTATTTTGAACACTACTGTACGTGGTAGTGTTTGTATCTGCTTTTGACAATCGAAAAGGGGACATTAGCCTTTGAGTAGTCAAACTGTAAAGTACTGTGAAGTGGAAAGGTGGCATTACTGATTGCGCTTGCTTCTGTTTGTGTATAACAATGCAAGAGAACAATTGAAAATATGTCCAGAGGTGAATACATTGCAGTGGTGTATAACAATATGTATTTTTGCTACCCAGGAGAGATGGATAAGTCATCATTGAAAGCATAACCAACAAGACAACACTGTCAAACTGTCTGTAGTAAATATTTTCTGTGACATCCGACTTTTTCCTTGTTGTCCGTTTGTAGACATAACATGCAGACGGGCCGCTGGCTGTCCAAACTGTCGGCCGTGTGGGACCCCAAACAGGAGAACTGCCTGATGGTGGGCAGTCTGTCCCAGCCACGCAAAGTGCAGGTGTTTCACGAGAGCGGACGGTCCTTGCACATCTTCGAAGACGACAAACACCTCAGCACCGTGCTGTCTGTCACCGCTTTTCACCCCTGGCGGAACGTCTTCCTGGGCGGCAATGCATCAGGACGCCTGCATGTCTTCTCTGATTGACACTACTAGTTACCTCTGCTGGGAATACTGTTACTTTTGGTGGATCACAACAAAACATGTCAAAAAATAAAAGCCAGTTTAAAAAAGTAAAGTTAAACTAAAAATTAGTTTTGTATGTTTTGTTTTGTTTTTTAGGCCTGTGTACAAAAGTGTTTTCTTTTGAAACTGAGCCAAAATGTTTTATCCAATAAACTATTACTGTCAGTGGCATTCATTTAATTTCATCCAGCCATCCATTTTCTATACCACTTATCCTCGTTAGGGTTGCGGGTATGCTGGAGCCTATCCCAGCTGGCATTGGGCGGGAGGTAGGGTACATCCTGGACTGGTCATTTAATTTCAAAATTGCATAATTACTCTGCACTCCCAATTGCTATGTTACTTGGGGTAACAATGAGAACAGTATTAAAAATCCTGGGGTAATTACTTTCTTCACCTGACTTTTGCTCAGCTTTGTATTTATTTATTCAAACATTTTAGTTTGCGCTGCATGTTTGGTAGATGAAGAAACTACAACAGTTGCCACATGTCAAGAATATATATTTATTCATAAACTGAATACACCAATCAGTCATCACTTGATTTCCGGATGTTCTGTTCTTGTTGGGCGGCAATAAACGCAGAAGACATGCTTACAGACTCGTCCGTGTGCAGGAAGCCATGATTGGATGATTACTGGTATGAAGCAACACAGTGTGAGATCGTATTATTATGAAGCAGTCATATCTAGTCTCATCTCAGGAAGAAGACAACAATGCATTTGCTTTCTAGGTTGATATTTGCTACTTTTGCATTTTCTCTTTCCAAGTACAACACAAAAGATCCATTGTCAGTCTAAAACTTGTGATCCAAGTCGGATGGCAACGTAAGCAGATGGGATGTACATAAAAAAAGTAAGATTTTTGACAATGCAGCAATAAATTCTTCACACATGCATCCACAGACTAAGAGCATAGTAGCAAACGTTAACCTCCATCATTCAACATGATTTGCGCCATTTATTGCTTTTTTTATAAAATGTCAACTTTATATTGTTCATCATGTGTTATCAGTGCTAAAAACACTCAAAACATCACAATATTCCACTAAATCCTAATTGAAAACAACTTTTCCAGTGTCTGTATTAGTGCTCTAAAGTGTCTGATGTTAGCTGTTAGGGATGCCCGAAGATCTCGCGAGATTAAAACATGACATGTTCAGAAAACAAACTCTGGGAGGATAATAACTGGGAAGAGGGTTCACTCTGTGCATTGGTTTCAGCACCTTGTTGCGTTTGTCTCAGTGGGTACAAGGGCCGATGGCACACACACAGAGTTCAGAAACGTGACATACGTACTTTTCAGAACATATTTGATATAGTTAAAATTCCGTCTGGTCTCGTAAACCCAATCTTGTGTTATGTCTTGTCTCGTGACGCTGGCTGATTTAATGCAGTGCATTATGGGATTGCTAGCGATGTGGAGTTGATGCGCGCCACCACATGATGCATCCTTATTGAAAAAGTCAGAACAAGAATGCTAACTAGGCTGCAAATGATCACATTTCATAAGAGCTTGCTACCTAAACTATGTTGACAAGTATTGGGACACATGGCTGTTGCTCCCATGTTATACCTGAACCCATACTTACCATCACCATTTTCATTAACTCCAAATGGCTTTGATGGCATTCTTCCACATCCAAGCTTGCCTTTATCTCCCTTTCACAAACTATACCAACATAGTTTGAAGCACTAAATGTACAAAATGTCTTGGTTAGATGAAGAATTCCAATAGAAAGTTAGAAGATTCAGAGTGGAACTAAGAAGTCTGGTCCAACTCTTGATTGATTGGTTGATAATTAAAGTGGTGTCCTATTACATTTTCCCCATAAAATGTACCTGTACTTGAACCTTTTCTATTGCTGCAAACCTCTCCTAACCTCAATTAATTAGATAATATTTTTGCCAGTAAAGACACTGCAGGCTAAGGCAAACGCAGCACAAAAACAAATCAGGTTTCTTTGGTAGGTGCATTAATTAAAATAGCATCAGCATGATTGCAACAAAAGTAAAATTTTCATTTTTACATCTTGCAAATAAAAAAATGAAGTGATTGAGCAAACTATACACTTGACGGACACTACTAGCTTTAGGTCTATTACTTGCACACAAAATGATTGTAGACTTGAGCATTATTTGGATGCTAGTTCATTTTTTTAACTACCACTTTCATACCTCTACAGTCTTTGGATGACAAAGGACAAAAGTGTGCACAAATCCTAAAACAGTAATCATTTCAAGACAAAACGACAAGAACAGAGGTGCTGTATTCGTTTGCACGACCACGTGGCTGAGTTCCTCCGGTTTTTAGTGACCAAAACCCCCCATTTATTTTCATATAAATACATTCATTTAAATGTTATTATAAACTGTTATTATTTAACCCTCAAACTGTAATGACGTACATCACATTGTATATTTATTCAATTACCATTTTGATTCATTCCAAAACTATTTCCGATTTTAAATATACATTTTAATGTCTTTAACATTTATTTCATTACGGCATGGCAAAATTGCAAAAAAAGAATCAAACTTTAATCACAATCTTATCCAATCTACACTCATCTTTACCCTCAGTGTCACACTTTCTCTCTTGCCCACATGATAACACACCATCCTCATTATTCCTGCAAATGAGGACATCAGATTAGCTTGCCCCCTCTTGTTTACATCTCATAACCGTAACCTTCAATAGTAGCTAGCGTTCCAACATACAGTACTGGGCCACAACATCAAGTACACTTGCACAGCCTATAATAATTTGGACTGACAGGGTCAGAGAGGTATTAATGTAACAATAAGATTATTATTGTGGTTGTAGTTTGGAGCAAAGTAGAACTTCACTGTATAAGCTGTTTCTAATATTTTCTTCCAGAATTTTTAGCTACATGACACGGTCCAAATAGTAGAGACAGCAGTACGACGCAGTTACTACATGACTGCAAACACACACGCACCACGTCGGTATATTTTAACGTTAATAATTGCAGCACATAAATAATAATATATAAATAATAGAGTTCAATATTTTCCTGTCTTTTTAAGTGCCTGGTGCTTACAATAACTGAAGATATTATATTTTATTGTCATTATTACAATAACCAGCCAAATGCAGATGCACCTTTTTAATAGTAATTGTTCAATATATTTTACTCAATTTAAATCGAAAATCTCAAATTATTATTATAAGTAATACTGATTCAACATTGGTAAATGCAGATTTTTTTTGAAAATGTAATAAAAAAATTCCTACTGAGATGTTACGGGGACAAAAATAACATATTTAAAAGAACTGATGTAATGTCAGTGCTTGTCCTCGCATAGTGAACAAACAGGAGACAGTCTGTGGCTTGTGACATGGAAAAGCTTTGTGTAGCTGGGGAAAGGGCCACCATCTTTGTTTTTGTTGTACGGCGCCTG
Source organism: Oostethus manadensis (assembly GCA_024372805.1). Taxonomy (NCBI): domain Eukaryota; kingdom Metazoa; phylum Chordata; class Actinopteri; order Syngnathiformes; family Syngnathidae; genus Oostethus; species Oostethus manadensis. The sequence goes on along the minus strand of QODF01000118.1, from coordinate 1,072,028 downwards.
CAGTGGATGCTTTAGCAGCAGCGTTTTCTTCTTCTTGGGCTTCACTTGCTGATGAGGAGCCCTCCCATCCATCTGAGCTTACAGGCGAACCAGCGCCGCAGCGGGCAGAAATACTCGATGTGGAACTGCTGGAATTCTGGTGTCTTGCGGATGTCTCTCAGGAAGGCGATGTCCAGGTCGGACTCTGTCAGCATGATGAGGAGCAGCAGCAGGGCAAAAAGCAGTCCGATGGTGACCAGGAACAAACGGAGAACACTCAGGATGAACTTGTGCAGCTCCTCCACGTCGCTATGGGGCGATGGCCTGCTTCTAGCCAATCGTGGTGCTCTCCTCCCAACCCTAGACTCCGGCACCTGGCCTTCCAGCGATGCCCCACACTCCTCCTCGTCGATGCTGCGGGTCTTTCCGTTGAGATGCATCTCCATCCCATGTTCAGCCACAGGCGTAGGCAGGACGCTGTCCGAGGGGCTGTAGGCCTCGTCGGAAATGACCGCAGAGGTGCTGGCCTCCCCGCCATCAACTGCCTGGCCTCTGGGGGGCATGAAGGACTCGCCATGGGAGACGGAGCGCACCGGCGTGGAGTGGGCGCTGTCTCGGAGGGACTCCAGACCTGTCGACGCATGAGAGTATCGATCACGTTACATCTCAAAACTCAAATACCCCAAATTCGAACATGTTTTAATTTTAGGCACAACTATGCTTGTATTTTCCGTTTTCTTTGGACCTGCAACACTTTTATGTTAGTAATGCAAAAAATTACCCGCCTCTCACCCTATGTCCGCTGGGATAGGCTCCAGCATACCCCCACGACCCTAATGAGCATAACCGGCATAGAAAATGGATGGATGGATAATAAATAATTTAATGTAATATAGTAATATACTAAATCACATTTAATAATACTTGACAAATTAACAATATTACTTGATTTCAGTGAAATGTTATCAGTAGTATTTTTCTGTGTTTTATGTCATTTTTTTAACACTGGTGCTTTTAACAGCATTACGTCTTTTTATTCTAATTCATACAAGCTTATAAAACTATTTTGATAAGAACAACGACAACAAAAACTTCTACCCTGGTATGAAAATGAATGATGGACAAGGTCTGACTCTGGTGATAGCGATGATGTGCCCTGGGAGCAGAACATCGATCTAGAATGGCATTTCTTAATAGTGACAATTTAAAGCTACAACATGTAACAGCGTGTCCTTGGAGCAACATGGCCAGGGTTCTGAAACTGTCATGTAAAATGGAGAGTGCGGTGGTGACCCCAGAGCAACTAGGTTACTGGTCTATAATGTTGGTGGACCAGCCAGGACCACCTCCCATGTTGTGTTAGCACTGGCATTGATGTTTATGTGGAGAGTTTTGTTTCCACGTCAGACAACTATTTTAGTAAGCTTAGGTCAGCATGTACCATACTGGTCTTCAAAGTTAGTTTACAATCCAGAACTGTCACAATGAGTATTGAAATAAGATGATTGTTCCTTACTGTGACTTTATGGAGTCTCATTTAATAACAGATTGTTTTAGTCTGCTGCGTAAATGCCAATAATAGGGGAGGTGTTGAAAAGTCATTGGAAAGAACGCATATTTGCCTGTGCCGCAGTGGGAGTAATGACACTTATACAGCACTTTACTAACCACTCTTAACCAGCAGATGTCTGCATACATTGAAGACACTTGAAGCAGCATTTAAAACTTCAGTTTTTTTAATCAGAAAGGGAATTTTGCACAGTTTGCAGTTTGCATGTTTATATCATATTGTGTATTTTGTTGATTTTTCCTTAACTTAGTCCATTTTAGTCTGCATGCCCTTAGTTTTATAACTATTTTTACATATTTATGTTATTTTCTTTCTTATTACCAGCCTGTTTTATGTTGCATCACCACGCCAAAAAAAGTTCCTAGTTTGTGTAACCTACACTGACAATGGAAATAAAACTACTTTGATTATGATCCTGAAATGCTTGAGCTGAGACAGCAAAGCAGGATATCTTTGGGACCAAACTACAGTATACGCATTTAGGGATCTCCATAAGTCCAAAAACAAGCAAGTGTTACCTGTACAGACATGAGAAGGCACACCTAGCCTGGAAGGAGCCGTAGACTTATGACTCGGTCCGGTATGGGAACCTTCTGGAAGGGAGGGAAAGAGCGGAAGGGCTCCCAGAGCCTTCCCCAGCAACCGTGGACCCAGAGACAAGACGCGCACCTTCACATCCCGATAGCAGTGGTTGATCATGCGCAAGTGAACGTTCACTTTGGTCTCAATGCGGATAAGACACTTGACCATGGCTCAAGGTGAGGGATATGACCTTGACACTTCCTGCTGACTCAGCCCGGGTTTGTTGCTAGTGAGCTACCTTCTACTCCTACTTTTGGCTACCAGGTCGACAGTCCCAGCTGGATTGAAAGACAGACGGAAAAGACAAGGACCAGGAATGATGTCCCCCTCCTTCTCCAATTTCCCACTTTGCTGCTGTTGGCTGGGACTAACCCCCCCAGCTTTGCAGGAGCTATTTTAGGACAGTTATTATTACCAAAGGAAATTCCAACAGAGACAGAGCAACATGACAAAACACAAGGGACCATATGAAGAATTCATGGTCAGGGTCTAGATACTACAGGTTGTGTTTTCAAAGTACCGTAATGATGACCCAAATACAAGTCGACTACCATTTTGAAAATCTGATTTTTTTAAGACAAAAAAACAATCCCAGTAGGTCACTGGTGTGTGTGAGTGACTGGAAGAAAAGCTTTGACTTGCCACCTGTTTGTTTGCATCTACACTCCCGATCAACATTTTAAGACCAGTTGAAAAATTGCAAAAATTTAAATTTTGCACGGTTGGATCTTGAGGAGGTTGTAAGTAGAACTTCAAAATGCACAAAAAGAATAAGCAAGGAGTAACAAAAAAATGTCACGGGCCCTGAGGATCCAGCTCGCTGTCCGTCACAACACGGGATCACCCTCGGCCCAAATGAAGATTGTTATGGTGTCAAGTGCAGTCCAATAACCATCACACAACATCTGCAAGAGATGGGTTATAATAAATAAAAAGGATGCAGGGGCATCTAACAGCAGCTGTCTATTTGGAGATGATGGTGGGGGCATCCGTCATGACTGAAGGCTCTCATCTGTGTGGTAATGACTGGCTTTCTCAACAGTTCACAATCCCCGCCTAACAAAGGACTTCTTTCAAAGGAATAACTTCACTCATTTCATCCATCTTGCATGTTCCCCTGATCTCCGGGGTCCAATTGAGAACATTTGACGATAGACACCAAGTTTACAAGACAAAGTTTCCAGACAGGGGATGCATTCTGTAACGCCATCGTTCACCACCTGGAGCAGCATTCCCACTAGCCTCCTGGAAACACCAGTTTCAAGCATGCTCAAACCAATATTTAAGGTGTGTAAAGAGAATACGGATGGTGCAACTCATTATCACTTTTTCTTTTCTTGAATATTTCTTTGGCAATTCAGTGGGGTTTTGTGATATTTGTTAGCTATGGTGATCAGCTGATTAACAGCCTTTTTCAGTTTGATGATTGTAATAAATTGCTTACTCAAAACATTTGTTTCACTCCCATTTCTTTTTGCATTTTGAAGCTCTACTTAGAACCTCCTTGAGATCCAACAATGCAAAATGTAAATTGTTGCAGTTTTTCAATTACTCTCTAAAACCCAAATATGAAATATCAAAAATTACTCTCTTATATTCGAGTCAATACGGTATGTACACACTGCTGGTGTGTGTTGTACTATGAGTGTATGTCGTACCCTCCATGATGGAGATGTGCACCGCCCTCCGCCTCGTCCTGGGAACACTCGTCAAACGTGGGCCGTGTGTGATGGACGGACAGCTCCTGCTTGGCACCATGCCCGCCCTGGATAAACCCACAATTATTTAAACATCATATAAATTAAACTACTATAGTTGGGATACTGTAGCTGTGCACAATCGTTCCTTTCCCCTTGCACTTGAAATTTCATGGCTTCACTTTATCACGGTTTTAAAAAATATATTATTTCATTATGCTTTTTTGTGGTTGAATATGGCCTATAATCATATTATAACTTATTCGTTTTTTTATAGTGCTTTTTAAGGCACCCAAAATTCTTCACAATAAAATTAACCCATTATTCATTTACTCCTGAGTCACAGACTGGTGGTAGTAATCTACGGAAACGTGGCTGTTAATTCACGCCTACGGCCTGTCCAACCACCTTCATTCACATTCATACACCAGTGTAGGCAGCACTGGAGGCAAGATGGGTGAAGTGTCTTGCCCAGGGACACATCAACAGTAACTGGGTGCAGGGAGCGGGGATCAAATTTCCAACGTTTCTGGACGATTCTCTCTAACTCCTAAGCCACTACTGCCCATCATATTAGTCATAACATATTACATATTACTATACACACATACATATTTCTCGAAAATATGCTTATTGCAGCACATTTTTACATACTTTATGCCTAAACTAAGCATTTTCAAGCATAAAAATGGCTAAATCAACGAAAATACATATACAGTGTAAGGCATTCAGAACAAGGTTTAAAAAATCTTGTGATGATTGATAGTATTCTATACTGGTCACAAGTTGTCAGTAACATTACTGGTTCTTGTGAGTCACACAAGCACCAGACTTCACCAGAACAACAGGTTTTTATAGCAGATTTGAATTATCTTCCAAAAAAAAGGAATCCAAACATGAGCTACTGGTGCCACCGTAAACCACACGAAGCTAAAACTTAGATATGAACCCCAGATGCCATCGCCATTCTGCTCTTATAGCTCCAGAACCAATTAACAGGTGCCCACGAGTCCTATTTATCTCTTCAATGGCTTGTTTATTTGTATTATGTCTACTCTATTGCGTAATACTAGAGTAAATGTGACTATAGGGATGTTATCTCATGTTTAGAGATCTCTAATAATGTAGCGGGTGGTAAAATTGAAGGTTGTTTTCAATGTTCTAACTACAAAAATATTTAATTTATAAATAAGGAGTCCTATGTTGTGAATATTCACTTATCACAGTCGGCCTGGAACCAATTAACCGCGATAGACGAAGGATTACTGTATATTCAAGTTTCACTTCTATAGTAGTGACCCTGCAGAATATATACTGTCATAAAAAGCGCTTGTTGAATAGGGGACTCATTTTTGGGAGCTACCATAGGGAATAATTTGTGAGGACATTATTGAGTGATAGAAATTCTGACCTGTGGATCTCAGGTGGGTCCCTTTTTATTTTGGCACTTTGCTCCATGACCTCTTTTGCAACTTTTCCACTGAGGAAAAAAATGCATAGACTAGCTCATTCCCATTTAACTTATTCAATGGTAGTGGACATTCGTGTGTATGGCTACCTGTATCGGAAGCGACTACCCTTGAAGAAAAGATTGCTACTAGACACCGTGCGTACTTGACTGGACTTCTCCAACCTGATGGGAAAAAAATGTTACTTAAAGACATTTACTGTAGACACTATCCAGTTTGTTTATGTCTCGGGACTCACTTATAGAAGGCTTGATTCTCCACCCCACACTTCCACAGATGCTTACAGGCCTCAGGGGTTGGTGCAAAGTAGGTCAAAATGATCTTCTGTTCCTAAAACACAGACAGTATGTCACCCTCCGTGTTTTTGTCTGCGTGACAGCCTGTTTTAGTTTCCCTCCTTATGCCGGAGTTCCTGTTTTGAGTCTATTTTGTAGTTCTTCCTGCTTTTCATTTCTTGGTTCACACCTGCTTCTAATTTTATTAACCCTCTTTAGTTCAGGTGTGTGCTTCTGCAGGTTGATGGAGCATTGTAATTTGTTTGCCGTTGGTGAAGCACTGCTGTCATTTACCTTCTGTGAGTTTTCCTGTTTCTCTGTGCTGACACTTTCTTTGGCCCCCTGGTGTGTTTATTTTTAGATGTCACTTCCCATGTGGATGGACTCAAAGAAGCTCTGCACCAATCTCAAAGTTTTGAACTATTTTGACACTTTTCCTGCCCACAGATCGTAAATATTATTGCAGATCTGTTTACTGACATTACCAGCTTGTATACCGTCGGGGGCAGGGGTGTCAAACTCGCGTCATGGAGGGTCGAGACACTGCAGGTTTTCTTTCTAGCTTGTCACTAAAGCAGGTGATTTTAATGATCAGTTTGAGGGAAGGAGCTCATCAATTAAAAAAACCTGCAGTATCTCAGCCCTTCATGACACGAAGAGTTTGAGTGCTGACAGTTGCTAACAAGACAAGTTAGGTGTTGATTACCAACATGAGTAATTCCTAGAAAAAGCAGTATTGTTTCTGGTTCTGGCCACACAACTACAGAGGAGAACATGGAAGGAAGCCAGGAACCAGATACGCTACAGGAGATAATTGTGATGTTGAATGATCATAGGGAAGGCGATAAAGACCAAAACAGATAAATATCATAAATCTAAAGAAACCGATTACGGATTTGAAGAAAGAAACTGCACACTTTGTACCGAAATGGATGGGCTGGAAGGAAAAGTGGAAGCTTTAAAGAAGCGAAATGATGAAAAGGATCTCCTTATATTGCAAATGACTTGCAGAGTGGATGATTTGGAGCAGTTGACCACAATGAATAGCGTAGTTGTGACCAGGCATGCAGGTCTTTTGCATCTGATAATGGAAGAGGACAAGATGTTGCTTCAACAGAGAAACAGGTGGCCAACTTTGCAGTCAAAAAGGGTGGATGTGGATGTGAGCAACATGGATACATGCATCCAAATGTTTGGCAGCAATAACAACACCACATCGCTCATCATCATTACGTTCCCCCCCAAAAAACAAGGTAGCATTGCTGAGGCCGTGGAGTAAGCTGAAAGAAACAAACATCTACATCAATAAGGATCTGACAACACCTAATGCTGACATCACCAAGAAGGCACGTGACTTAAGGAAGCAAGGGAAAATTCAGGGCAATTGGAGCACCGGCTGCTAAAGTTAAATAGAGGACCCGAGGAAGACAAAGTACTTGTTGTCCAAAGGCATTAAAGAACTGGACAAATATTGAAGATTACATCCTATCAACTACAATGAAAATAAATACATAATTATCCCCATTAGGGTTGCGGGGGTATGCTGGAGCCTTATCTTTATTTTTTCAATTTAATGTTTTACTAATTGAAATGTATTCTTATTTAATAACATTTTATCCCCAATGTATCATTTAAAAAAAATGTTTTTTATCCCCTTAATACAGCACAAGCTTTATAGTGTCATTATTTTGATAGGCCAAATCGTGTAAAATAACTTACGTTTTATGAGACACCTACTAGTGGACAGTGAATACGAGTCAAATTACATGCTGCACTGGGTCTGCACTAATATTGAAACTCCTCCCTGCCTCTCACGCCATCCCTGACAGTTCACCGTGGCTCCCCCCGGGGTGCCCGCCCCACTATTTGAGAAGCACTGACATAGGGTAAAATATTGTGCGATAACGAGAACTGTAGAACATTTTCGACAAAAATGTCAAAAACTATGTTCTGTATGTACATTGAAATATACAGTACTGTGTGTCAATCTAAAATATATATATTTTCAAGGGCTTGCTTGGATGAATACAGGACAACTGTATGAGTGTGTGCAGCTGAACTGGCCGCCTATCTGATTTCATCATAGGCGTGAAATGCACAGCAAAAACACGCTGCGCCTGTCAGTCACGGCTCCGGGCTCGCATTGATGGTCAGTCAGTAATCATTTGTACAGTATGTGTTTTTGGTGGGAATTTACCACCGGGAGACCCCAACCAAAAGCTTTGTCTAGCACTTCCTATCTGGTCATCTTTAAACCTTTAGGTTGGCTTGAACCCTAATGATTTTTATATCAGATCCACAAAAGTCATACAGGTACAAATTGTGTGAAAAGTCAACCTTTGCATGAGTACAGTACCTCTGTCTGATTTGCATATATGTGGAATGTCTTTGCTTCAAACTTCAGCTTGGTCACCTCATCCCTAAATATATGATAAGCAGAGACACATGAAATGATGTCAAAGCAGTTAATACATTGGTACATTACTCTAGTTCAGGGGTGGGCAAACTTTTTGCCTCATGGGTCACATTGGGTTGAAAAATGTACATATAAAGGTGGTCATCAAACAGAATGACATACTTGCTCAAGGTGCAAAGAAACAAAAACACAACGCATACACTGAAACTACTACTACGTGGTTGATAAACAACGGTGCTAAACACAACACGGAACTTAAAACTGTTATTTCCGAATGTCCGCAAGGCATGCTGGGCAGTCCAGCTGCAACAACAGTATGAATTATGAACAATGAAACATCGACTATCGAGAGTATATTAAATCCTCCTTGTTTATTTCGGACCTCCTTTAATGACCTCATCAACATATTTTGCAATCAAGCAAAATGTTGGGAGAAAAAGTACCAAAAGCTACCCTGTCCCGGCAGGACTATATGAATTGTGTGTAGGTATTTATTTGTATGCCCACTTAGTGCATTGTGTGTGAAAAACGTGTGTTGTTTGGATGGCTTTTTTGTACAAGCTACAGCTTGCATCTGACTATTTTGGTGACTTAAGTGTGCCACAATAGCATTGGGAGTCATGTAGCCAGCTACAGTTTCAATGTTAAAGGTTTAAAAAAAAAAGAATCAGGAAATGTTGGTGGGCTGGATTAAGATTGCCTGGTGTGGCCCCAGTTTGCCTGCCCGTGCTCTAGTTAAAACTCACCATTTGAGAAAATGAATCCTCCTATTTCCTTGCAACACAGTAAATCCAAACGGCGTGAACGCCAGAAAAGCTGGATTGCCAGACACGTCCTGACACAGAAGAAGAATGTCAATAAAAGAGTCAAGTGCTAACTAATAGTGGCACTCAATAGTATAGGCAAGGTTAATCAGCTTCAGGCTACAGGATGCACGGCGCTACAGAGTGGACCGAGAGCCGTAACATGGCCTGACACCAAATATCATCCAATTTCATCTCAACCCTTATTTTGACATAACCTTATTTTATGACCTTGTACTTAACAAAGTATTTGGCACAAAATAAGATATGCGTGCTATACCGTATCGACCCCAACTTTTTATGACAAAATCCTAGACACAAAAGTGTCTAGGAAAAAATCACAAAAATAGAATGAATTGCAAAGTTATATCATATTTGTTTCACCGATCAGGAACATCATAACTCCTCTGTTGTTTGCTAACTTGCTAACAACCTTTGAGACACTTTTTTCCAGTCTTTGTGTCATGGTTATATCTCTACAGGTCACTGGTGTATGTGTGAATGACAGGAAGAAAAGCTCTGACTAATTTGGGAAGTCATTTGGTACCACCTGTTGGTTTGTGTGTATAAAACTTTATACCCCAAATGTCATAAAACCTGTCTTTTTCAGACTTTTTTCTACAGAAAAAATATTTCATATCAATGTGATCCCATACTTTGCATGGATGAGGGTCCACTCCATAAGTCTCCAACATCTGAGCCTTCTGGAGAAAGTTGAGCTCTGATGTTTCGGGATTTTGACCTCTGCAAAAAAGAAAACAATAAAGCTTCTGTCACGTCACACTTTGCCATTTTTGACAAACATGATTCTAATTACTATACAGTTAAACCTCCCTTTTTGAAGGCCCCAACATTTTCGCCAAATTTGATTTTTTGTCACTTTTCAAACTGTGCCATTTGTCCTGTTCTTTATCGATCTACTAAATTGAGTGCCCAAACACCCTACATGTAGCTGAATTTTTTTTTTTGTTTTGTCCAGCATCATAACAATTGAATGGGAGTCAAGCTGCCTTTAAATGCTGAGCAAAATTGCTTTGCCAAGGGAGACTTCATAATCCAAATGAGTCTCCCTTGACATTTGATTGCGTTTATTATGAATTTTGTTGAACCACATTTCGATGCTGGACCTGACCTGAAAAGGGACGGGTGGGGGTGGGGTGGGGGATATAACAAAGGTTGCAGAAGAACCTCACAGACATTTTTCAACCATATTTTAAACAACCATGATAATCACAATTTCAGTAACAACCAGAACAGTCACAGAGCAAAATGAGCAAAAATACAGGAAAAAAAAGAAAAAAAAAACATAAAATAAATAATAATAATAAATAATATATATACATACATATATATGTACACGCATACATACACATACTGTGCACATACACATATCCATGCAGTACATACATATATACAGACACATACAGTGTGCATATATATGTTTACACATACATACATATGTACTAATATTAATAAACATACAAGAAAAACAATGAGAAAAACAGAACCTCTTGAACAATGACCATCCAGATGACACGTGCAACAAATCTACATTAAATCTACATTACTCTGCAGTGACAGCATTACTGCATCAGAGTGAAACTGACAATGAGGAGATGTTCGTGGTGAACACCGCCATGCTTCCCAAACCACACTCCCTCCAAAAGTGAGGCTTCTACTAGGAAGCCGCCGGAGCCCGGCCCCCCAGCAGGCTCCCCACAGAGGGGACGGCCCGACCCCGCCACCCCAAGAGGCAACCGCGAGTCCACCCCGAAGAGGTGCAAGGGAGACCTGGCCACAGGGGGGCACAGAAGCCAACCACCAGAACACCTGCCGGGGGCCGGCCACCTACAGGCAAGCAGGGCATCCGCCCCCGTTCCCCTGGGCCCAAAAGCCACCCACCCCCCAATGCAGGGACCACATTCAACCCCCCTAGGAGCCCCAGGCCGCCACAGACACAGCTGCCGCTGGCCATCGCCTACCCCGATGCTAGAGGCAGGCGCCCGTAGAGGGACCATGGGTTTGCCCCCCCCCAACAGAACCCCGTCCACCCCACCCCCAGTGCTCACCGACCCCAGCCCCAGAACCCACACCAAACCCTGTTCCCCCACTCACACATGCCAACACGCATACACCCACACACCTACATTTTCACATATGCACCTGGATGTGCCACCCCCCCAATGCAGCGAGCAGCACCACAGCGAGCTCCCTCGAGACACGGGGCCATACCACCGTACCCGGCCGCCGGGAATCCCACAGCCACAGTCCTATGCATGGTGATTTTGTAATTGTGTGTAACTGCTACATAACCCGCCATGGGGACAAAAAAAGTTGCAAGTGCCAGTACTTTGATGAAGAATGCAAAAAACACTATGGAATTCGACCTGGCCTGGGTGTGTGGGTCGTTGTGACTAATTAATGACAAAAACCGAGGACTGAGGACAGTAAAGGACTGGAAACAAACAGGGCAGGTTTAACTAACATTATGTTCACATAATTTCTGTTCTGTAATTTTCATTATTATTTTTTTTGATAATTTAACTTGTGATTGTAGAAGAATATATTTTTGTTCTTCTCTGCATGCCTCTTACTGCAGTCACCTTAGTGAATATGCTGTCTGTGTCTGCGTGAATGCATCATCCATAAAGGTTGACAAGTGAAGGCGCGGCATCATGACAAGGTTAAAGGTCGAATGTTTCAGCATGTGTTTACAATACGGAGTGCGGCTGCCGGTTTAGCTTGCCAAAACGTTAGGGACCGAGTCAACAATTCTTGGCCTTACATCAGCTCTGTCTTGTGGATCTCTGCTATGCGTCGCTCCAACTTCTCAGAGTGTTTGGGGAAGAACTGGAACTTGGAGCTGTAGCCCTCGGGGTGCTTTCCAGGATCGTAGTCACCAATTTCAGCTGACAAATAGAATATAAACATTTCAAAAACTTGTATGTCAGAAGATGGAATTTTGGGGTACACCAGCCACAACATTAGGTACATCTGCACAATCTAATACACAAAGAAAACGCAATACCTTGTAATATATATGCAGCCAAGAGAGCAGCATCTGAGGTCTTGCACAAGAGGCGGCCGTGGTAGAGATCCCGCTTCACTTGCAGGAAGACCAGATATCTGCCATAAGGCATACAGATGATGTACGTCAAACTCCCCTGAAGTCATTCATAATTCATAATTTGGAAAACATCTGCCTCTATCATGCAAAGCATATGCATCATGCTTTATATAAATTACAGTGGATTTTTTCCCGAAAATAGGCCGTTTTTTCCACAGAAAACAACCTATTCACCTTCATAATACAGGTAAACGGTACAGCATACAAGTAAAATTTTTTTTTACTTTTTTATTTCTGCGACCATTCCAGTGTGTACCCCGCCTCCCGTCCAAAGTCAGCGGGGATAGGCTCCAGCATACCCGCGACCCTAATGAGGATAAACGCTATAGAAAATGGATGGTTGGATGGATGTTTATGTCTGTATGTTTATGTTGCTAATGTTTTTTATGTGAAGCGTTGAGATGTCGCACTTTGTTTGGTGGCTGAATGCACCATAGTTGCGTGCTGTGACGCGTAACTTACATCGGTGCTGCCACGACTTAATCTTCTTCTTTTCCTTTCGGCTTATCCATTTGGGTCGGGGTCGCGACAGCAAATCAATTGCCTCCATCTAACTCTGTCTTCTGTATCTTCTTCTCTTGCGCCAACTACCTTCATGTCCTCTTTCACTACATCCATAAACTTCCTCTTTGGTCTTCCTCTAGGCCTCCTGCCTGGCAATTCTAAACNCAATATATTCACTATCTCTCCTCTGGACATGTCCGAACCATCTCAGTCTGGCCTCTCTGACTTTATCTCCAAAACCTCTAACATGTGCTGTCCCTCTGATGTGCTCATTCCTGATCCTGTCCATCCTGGTCACACCCAAAGAGAACCTCAGCATCTTCATCTCTGCTACCTCCAGCTCTGCCTCCTGTCTTTTCCTCAGCGGCACTGTCTCTAAACCAAACAACATCGCTGGTCTCACCACAGTTTTGTACACCTTTCCTTTCATTTTAGCTGAAACTCTTCTATCACACCCGACACTTTTCTCCACCCATTCCAGCCTGCCTGCACACGCTTTTTCACCTCTTTTCCACACTCTCCATTGCTCTGGACTGTTGACCGTAAGTACTTAAAATCCTCCACCGTCTTTATCTGTTCTCCCTGTAACCTCACTCTTCCATTTGAGTCCCTTTTATTTACACACATGTACTCCGTCTTGCTGCGGCTGACCTTCATTCCTCTCCTTTCCAGGGCAAACCTCCACCCCTCAAGTTTCTCCTCCACCTCTTCCCTGCCTTCACTACAAATCACAATGTCATCTGCAAACATCATAGTCCATGGAGATTCCTGTCTAGCCTCGTCCGTCAGCCTGTTAATCACCATAGCAAACAAGAAGCTGATCAGAGCTGATCCCTGATAGAGTCTCACCTTCACTCGGAACTCCTCTGTCATACATGCAGCACACCTCACTACTGTCTTAGAGTCCTCGTACATGTCCTGCACCGCTCTAACATACTTCTCTGCCATTCCAGACTTCCTCATGCAATACCACAGTTCCTCTTTGGGCACCCTGTCATAAGCTTTCTGCAGATCTACAAAAACACAATGCAGCTCCCTCTGACCTTCCCTGTACTTCTCCATCAACATCTTCAAAGCAAATACTGCATCTGTTGTACTCTTTTTTGGCATAAAACCGTACTGCTGCTCACAAATGCTCACGTTTGCCCTTAGTCTAGCTTCAACTACATAACTTCATTGTATGGCTCATCAGCTTTATTCCTCTGTAGTTGCCACAACTCTGCACATCTCCCTTGTTCTTAAAAATGGGCACCAGCACACTTCTCCTCCATTCCTCAGGCATCTTCTCATTATCTAAGATCCTGTTAAACAACCCAGTCAGGAACTCTACTGCCACCTCTCCTAGACACTTCCATACCTCCACAGGTATATCATCAGGATCGAGTGCCTTTTCATTCTTCATCCTCTTCAATGCCCTCCTCACCTCTTCCTTACTAATCTTTGCTACTTCCTGGTCCACAACAGTCACCTCTTCTACTCTTTGTTCTCTCTCATTTTCCTCATTCATCAACTCTTCGAAGTACTCTTTCCATCTTGCCATGACACTACTGGCACCTGTCAAAACCCTTCCATCCCTATCCTTCATCACCCTAACCTGCTGCACGTCCTTCCCATCTCTGTCCCTGTTCCTTGCCAACCTGTATAGATCTTTCTCTCCCTCCTTGCTGTCCAACCTGGCATACAAGTCATCATAAGCCCCTTGTTTGGCCTTTGCCACCTTTACTTTCACCTTACGCTGCATCTCCCTGTACTCCTGTCTACTCTTTTCAGTCCTCTCAGTGTCCCACTTCTTAGCTAACCTCTTACTCTGTATACACTCCTGCACCTCCTCATTCCACCACCAAGTCTCCTTATCTACTTTCCTTCCAGATGACACACCAAGTACTCTCCTACCTGTGTCCCTGATCACAGTAGCTGTAGTTGTCCAGTCATCTGGATGGACTTCCTGGCCACCCGTAGCCTTTTTCAACTCCTTCCTAAAAGTCACCCAATACTCCTCCTTTTTCAGCTTCCACCATTTTGTCTTCTGGTCTGTCTTTACCCTCTTCATCCTTCCCACCACTAGAGTCATCCTACACACCACCATCCTCTGCTGTCTGGCTACACTCTCACCTACCACTGCTTTGCAGTCACTGACCTCCTTCAGGTAACACCTTCTACACAAGATGTAGTCTACCTGTGTGCTCCTACCTCCACTCTTATAGGTCACTCTATGTTCCTGTCTCTTCTGGAAGAAAGTATTCACTACAGCCATTTCCATCCTTTTTGCAATAAGACACTGTGCACCGTTGCGGCTACATTGCTGCCACGGCTTAATAGATCCGTAATAAAATAAAATACATACTGCAACGTTCTATACCTTTGCTACTCTACACCAATTTAATCCCAGGAGACATCTCACCCTTTTGCGAGTGTCTTTGGCATGCTCATTATCAACTTTGCATTACCTTTCCTCTTTAATGTGGAGACTGGTGTGTCTTATTGTTATTACGCTTCAGTATTAACTTACGTTTACACTTGTATGACAATTAAAAAGTTATACAATGGCCACAGTTTGACCTTGCCACAGATGATTTCTTTTCCCATAACTGTATTTCCACTGGAGTAACATTGTTTTGAAATGCAAACAAATCAAAGGTGAAATTTAGAGGTTAAGCTTTTAAGGTTGCACTGTAGAGTTTGAGGACCTCTGAGCAGTTCCGGAACATTACAGACATGTTCCAAAACAAGAATCCGCTTATAATAATACAGACTATCAGTGTATCTTAACATGGACATCCCAGGATAGCAATGCAGTCTTCACATACAAACACATGTCTCCACAAGGAGGCAGAGTAATAAAATGTGCATAAATGAAGCCTTCTTATCCTGCTACTTTGCTTTAATTATTTTTGCAGGCTTTTTATTGATGTCAGTGAAGTCATTTGAAGTGGGCGAGCTCCCTGCTCTCTCCCTTGCTGGCACATAAAGAGAGCCAGGCCTTGTGTATGGCGTGAGATTTATATGTGAGCAGACAGGGGGTAGGGGGTTGGTTGGCGGGTTTGATGTGTGAGCTTAGAAGCTCTGTGGCTTGTGCATCAGCACAACAATTGGTTAAGCTGTCAGGGAGGTCTCACACACCAGTCCAACAGCGAGGCGTTTCACGCTGCAACATAGGAAAGAATTGGTAGCTGCTGTTCAAAAATTAAGGGACGCCGTAACAGCTCCACCGTCCTTTCTAGAAGATGTTGGCGTGTGTCTTTGAGATTTTTTTGTTCATATCTGAGGTCAAAGGTCACTTGTGTCGGACATGAGAAAGGTGTTTGATGGGCTTCTTCCACACCAAATGCATCCGTCCTTTGTGCACAGAGGAACAGAAAAAGGTCTTCCTGAAACTATTCCCACAACGTTCAAAGCATACACTGAAAGTATCTATCGATATAAAGATATTCTGAACTATAAATGTATTTATAATATAATATTGTATTCTCGTGTTAAAACGGTGGTTTCCAAATTGGGTGGCGTGCCCCCTAGGGAGGTGCCCTGCATTATTACAGGGGGGCGCGGGGCTACAATGAACACATTTAATAATTACCGTATTGACTACAAGCCACCACTTTTTTCTCTCCCTTAGAACCCAGCGGCTTTAATAACAAATTGTCTTGTTTATGGATTTTTTTGCCACTTTAGGTTTGTTCAAATTCTCTACTGACTTAGCGTGAGTGTTCCAACAACACTCTTAAATTGCCATGTGTATCCGCACGCGCTCAGAGTATGTTGTTCAACGCACTCTTAGCCGGCTTGGCCCCCCGGCCTCCTCAGCCTTCCTCCCCGGGCACCGACCCGGGAATGGCACGGTTTTTCTCTCACATGGGCAGCTGCGGCAGTGTTCACTAAATGGTTTCAAAAGGTCGAGATGATTTACTGCTGTGTTACAAACACCGTTTGGAAACAAGGTATATAAAAAACATTTACAAAGTCTTTTGGATGTACATCTTATATTTCACAACGTTTATATCTGCGACGTATGGTGGGGGGTGAAAATCAATTTATCTCCAAAAGGGCGTTGCTGCAAAAAAGTTTGTGAGCGACTGTGTTAAATGATGCCAAGGTGTCAGATAGGTTTGTGCATTTGAAAGTGAGTTCCACTCACGTCACCAAACCAAGGGTTCCTTATATGGGCTATGTTAAGCAGGAAATGTTATGAGGGAAAGCACATTTTGTGTAGTGATACAAAGCTGGACTCTCCGCCAAACTGCTGCTGAACTCCGACGCCTTTCCAACGTTATTTAGTCGTGTTGAAAAGTCAGAAGAGCAAGCTGTAAGTAACAATTTATCAGTGTCCTAACTGTGTTTGTTTTGTGTGAGTAATGGGACAAAAGCATGTAGGGTTGTAGCATTACAGAGTGTGTATACAGGAGGCGGAGGGAGTGTTACCTGCATGCATGGGGATTACAAGCTCGATCATGTCTGGAGCTGCTAATAAATGCTAAAAGCGGACATTTAAAAATTACAAAACGCCGTTTACTATCAACTCCTGTACTACCAGAATTAGGAAGTGGGTTTCGACAGCTGTCCGGAAGTCTTCGGGAGCGCTTTGTAGGTGTGACCAATAACAGCAGACTGAACTCGGCAGGAGGTGTACCTGGAGAATCACCGGGGGTGGAGTAAATTACACAGACCGTTTGGGCGCGAGGCAGGAAACCCAACGAAAGACTGCTGGGAAAGACACAGAGTCTGGAGGATCTTGAAAGCGTTCTGCGCGGGTTATCGTGTGAAGCTGCTCTATAAGAGTCCATAACTCAATACAAAGGCCTGAAAATTAGTATAATATGTCCCCTTTAAGATTCAGGGTGGAACTAAGGCATCTAGAACAACTCCTAACTGGTTAGTTAATTGTTGAGGACATTTATGAAAGAAAATTTAAAATATTAAAAGAATAAAATTGTAATTCCACAAGAAGAAAAGCAAAATGTTGTTTTAAAAAAAAGAATTTCTGTATATTTGATGAGTGAATGTTCAGCGAATCTGTACAAAGTATTTGAGTAGATTTTGAAAACAATGTAACGTTTCATGAAATAAAAGATACTCCAGTCTGCTGAGAAAAATGTAATTCAAAAATTACACTAAGTCAATTAAATAGTACAAGAAAAAATATGCAATAAAGAAGAAACTTGTAATATAACAAAATAAAGTAATATTGGATTGTAATCAGATGCTAATTATACACTGTATATCAATAATAAAATATATTAAATGTGAATGAATAAATAACTCCAAAAATGATCTAAATATAAGACACTAACTTTCCAAAATCATATCTATACAGCATAGTATGTGAGCCTCAGAGGCTTACACTAACTTATATAAACATGACTTAACAAATGTTGGAGTATTTGTGGAATAAATGCTCCATTTGTTTTCAGAAATGATGGGCCGCATTAAATTCTCTCATTGATTTTCATAGCCCAAAAGCTGTAGGTTTCCCACTCCTATACTACTGGGATAAATTATGGGTTTGACACCATATCCATCCTATACTTAGTACCGTTTAGGAAAAGCACACAGCAGTACTACAACACTGTCAAATAATAGTGTGTGGTGACTTTTTAATGTGGGTCATCTAATGTATTTAAGCATTAGAAGTCCGTGTTAAAGCGAGTGACTTCTTATGCAAGGGACAGTTAGCTAAATCCAGTAGTGACAATGAAGAAGCCCGGCATGAGCCACATTCATAGATAATAAATCTCAGAGGTGCTTTGAGCAAGCAAAAAAAAAAAAAAAACATCCTGCATAATGATGTGTTACCATTTGGCAGCTAAATAATAAGACGTTCCCCGAGCATGCTGCATTTTAAAAAGACATTTCAAATGTATTTCGGCCACTGCGAAAAACCAAACCACTGAAGCATGAACGCGTCACATCGCTTTGCTCCAAATATTCACTCATGAGAGAAAAACAAGAGTTGGCATGCAAAGGAGAGAAAAAGTGTCCTCCTCCTCCTCCTACCTGGTGATCTCTTCTCGAAGGGCAGCGGGGTCAGGAGGGTAGAACTTGACACGCAAACACATGGTGAAAGGAGGCTGAGCTGTGGACAAAAAATGTTAAGATATCTTTGACTGTTGTCAAAATAACACAACCTTACAATATTATATATAACAGGGATGGTATGTTGCTCAACACAGCAGCAACAGAAGCGATGTTCGAATTAGCTGTAAGGAGCAAATACTAAACTAGTATTAATATAGCGCTGATGGGTTCATTGCAAGCAACAGTATGGCAAGTGCAACAGCATTAATGATACAATGCTTATAATGCAGCAAGCACCGTGTTGTGGAGTTCATTACAAAGAACTACATTGGGAGGTTGCCTACAGCCAAAGCAGTTATTGCCAGTTATTAGAGACAGCAAATAATCTCCAGGTAATTGCTCTTGGGGACCGCGCGCCCGGCAACTAGGAGACAAATGTTAATTAAATAGAGGCATTAATTGGAGCACTACTTGGCCGCAAACAGCAGAGGTGCTTTGGATTAATTCTCCACACCTTTTTTGTCTCACAAAGATCAACATTAGGTCAGATTACAATACATTGCATATTAAATGGTGGTTACATGCAGATCTTGTCTGTGTGCTAACAGCTGTTTTTTTCAACAGGACAACGCTGCAGTTCACAATGCTCACTTGATGAAGGACTTCTTCAGGGAGAACATCATCACTCTTTTGGACCATCCTGCATGTTCCCCTCATTTTAATCCCATAGACAACATTTTGGTTGGATGGGAAGGGAAGTTTATAAAAATGGCAATTAGTTCCAGACAGTTGATGCCCTTCGTGAAGCCATCTTCACCACTTGGAGCAATGTTCCCACTAGCTTCCTGGAAAAACTCGCATCAGGCATGCACAAACCAATTTTTGAAGTGATTAGCAAGAACGGTGGAGCTATTCATTACTGAGTCATACTGAGAAATTTTTTGTTCTGGTTTGAAGAGTTTTTTGTCATTTTTAGGGGTTGTTTCAAACTTTTGATCAGCTGATAAACAGCCTAGTTCAGTTTAATTGTTGTTTTCAAAAAATTACTTTTTCAAAGTTCTTTTTGTCACACTCCCCCTTCTTGCTTTTGCATATTGTAGCTCTACTTAAAACCTCTCTAAGATCCAAATGTGCAAAAGGTAAATTATAGCAATTTTTTATCTGGTCTTAAGATTTTAATCAGGTTTTATAAGCCATTGGGAGGACATATTCAAAGATAGTAATGATATGTAGTATCCTACACTGGTCACAAGGTGTCAATAATGTTACTGTAAGGTTCAGTGACACACACAAGCATCAGACTTGATCGCTGGAACAAAGGGCTTTTTATTACAGGTTTGAATTATCTCATAACAGGCATAATAAAAAACCTAAATAAAACTACAAGCTACAGTTGCGATTGTAACCCATTATGTATACCATATAATGTAATACTAGTGTAAAGATGGCTATATATTATTTCCTTTCTAGAGGACTCTAATAAGGTTAAAAATCATATTTAAATTATGGTATACTACAGGGATGCATAGTGGCCTAATGGTTAGCATGCATGCCACACATTTGTTTATATGTGCCCTGTGATTGTCTGGCAACCAGTCAATTGGGACAGGGTCCAAAATCCACAACCCTTGTGAGGACATGCGGCATAGATGATGGCTGGATGGACGCTTTTTATGCACTAATTATGAAAATATTTATTTTACAAATAAGTAATCCTACTTTGCAGAAATTCACTCATCATGGTAAGGTCAGGAATCAAATAAGTGCGATAAATGAGGGATTACTGTATCGCTAAAATTACAAGAGGAAAAGATTCCATATTACTCCAAAAAATTTGGAAAAATGCAAAAGTTAATAATGACTAAAGACATAAAGAAAATAAATAATAGCCATATCAGTATCATAATAAAAAATATTTTAAGTGAAAATTGAAATAATACATATTAAATAAAATCATACAAATAGGCTAAAAAATAGTTTAATGTCAAATAGTATAGCTCATATTTTTACAAATGTCCTCCAAAATTATGGATATAAAATGCCTTCCATTTTAATTTCTAACCCTTATGAATGAATTTGACAAGGAGGGGCAAATCGTCAATGAAATACTCACATTTCATTTGTTTGGCAATTGACTTTGTAAACTCCAGCCAGTGCTGCAAGGAAGAAAGAGCAAAGTCAAGCAGGGAACATTTAGCTGCTCTCCTTTCTTTCTGATTGCTCAGCAAATAAACATGCTGACGGAGAATCAATGGCAAGAATAGCACATTGGAATCACCCGCATACACAAACCGCCTCCTAACCCCACCCGCTCCTTTGACAGCAGCCGCTGTGCCAGGAGGAGAAATGACATGAGTGGGAAAAGCATAATTGATTTGAATGAATATTCCACCAAATTATCCTAGTGAAGGTTCTGCTCCAAACTGTATAACATAGCCTGTTACGTTCCTTGTTATCATGACCTGTATGTTGCCTAAGGTACCCGAGGTCAAAGGTCAGTTCAGGAAGTCTTCTGTATTCCAGTACAGTTGGTCCTTGGGTTACGTAGGAGGTCTGTTGTTTGGTTGCGCAGGTTGAATTTTAAGGTAAGTTGGGTGTCCCATACCTAAATTCTACCCACATTAACTCCTAAGTCACTCACACTGTACACAAAACACTTGAAAAACACTAATAAATACTACAGACAAGAATTACATTAAACAAAAACTATATCAATATAAAAACATGTACTGTACAAAAAGAATAAATACAATTAAAAGAAAAAGCATCAATAGTAAGACCATTATGCTACTTAGTATTGTAGGTTTCATTGGGGCACATCATTTAACATGCTCAAAGCAGCCTGACAGTTATGTGTATTAAAACAGCTTTCTGAATTCCAAATGTCTTTCAACATGACATGTAGGAGGATGGCTCTTTATGCTACTAAAATGATGATTTGAATGAAAATTATTTTTCCTTTGTACAGTATATTGTTATTCTGAAAAAATTATGACTTTTGTTGTTATAATACATTGTTTTCCTTTTAATATTTTAACTTTTTTCTTGTAAAATTACTGCTTATTTTTCCTTTTTGTCTTGTTAAATTCTATTTTTAAAATGTTCTGTGAGCCGCACCCCTGCTTTACTATTTTCAACTCGTTGAAACTTTTTTGTAGTTGCAGTATAAGCAGGAAACTGATTAATTTTCTGGGGAAAAAAGGATATCTGAGACAAGATGCGTGACATACTGTAGTTAGGGTCAAACATGCCATTGAAAAGGTATGGTGTGTCCAAAATTATGACCTGTATTAAATATAATTAAAATTATTCACCCGCTGCTTGTCTGGATCCACATATCTGATGCCAAAGTAGTCTTTCTCCAACAGGTTGAGATGATGACAAATGAGGTCAAACAGATACTGTCCCTTAGCGTCCCGCTGCAAGAGAGGGACAACACAAAACAATATTAGCTGTATGCAACTACTGGCAAGAGAAGGTCATCAACAACTCAACAATACTATATAATACATAAAAAAGTGTCAAAAAAGTAAATTGCGTCAAGTTATATACAGTATTTTGTTATTTTTTATAGGGATATCTGCTTTTTTGAACAGCGTTTAAATATTTCACCACCCTCCAGGGAGAAATATGAGGGCGATCAAATATTCATACTGAGGCAAGCAGCCATCTGTGACGGCTCAGCTGCGGGAAAGAAGAAGAAACAGACAAGGTGCAGGTAAACGAAAAGGGAAGGCACCATGCAAATAATCTCAGATTGTGTTGTTTCAGGGCTCATTAGTGACCTGAACACATTTATTGTTGGCTGGTTGGTTGACATGTATTTGTTTTTATAAGACAAAAATGCAATATTCATATTTAAATTACGTAAAAGTAAATCATTTTCATTTCAAACTCATATACAGTAATCCCTCATTTATAATTTATCACTGTTAATTGATTTCAGACCAAATCGTGATAAGTCAATTTTTGCAAAGTCTTCTAAATCTGATTATTAGAGCCCTCTAGACATGAAAAAAAACAACCTATAGTCACCTTTACATTTACATTACATTACATTCTTACAATTAAGACATAAATAACGCTCGCGTGCTTTGCTGTAAATGTGTTCCCAAGGAGAGAGGAGGGAGTGGCGGACAGGACGTGATGTTGAATTTCATCTTGGCATGGGTTACAGCCGCAACTGTAGCCCGTGTTTTTGTTAGACATTATTATTAGGGATTATTGTGCCTGTTGTAAAATAATTCCTAACCCCTAGTGACCAGTGTTGAATGCTACATTTCACAAATGTCTGAATGCATCTTCAATGGCTTAAATATGTGTTTTAGTTCATTTAGCCATTTTATGCTTGAAAATCCTTAATTTAGGCAATAAATATGCCTATGTTTTGACTAATAATAGGCCGTATCCAACCACAAAACAGCATGATTTATGAATTTATATATTATTGAACAACTGTAATAAAGTGAAGCCTCAAAATTTGAACAGCAAAGTGGCTAGAGAAGACTGTACCGCTTTTTGGGAGTTTTTTTTTGACATAGGGGTTTGGTACTACATCAGGAGGTTGTCTACCGCCACAGCTGCTAATGTCCGCGGCTAAGGTTTTGTCAACCACACTAACCAACTATAGAATAAACGACTCAGCAATTAATTCCATAGAGGTATTCATCAAATCAATACTTGGCTCCAACCAGCAGAGGCGCTGTCGATTCATTCTCAACTAGTTTGCTGTCTAAGGGACAGCAACATGACATTCGCTGTGGAAAGTCAAACTACGATCAAGCATCCCTAGCTTCCACTGTATTTCCACCCATTTCACAACAAGCATTACTTTGTAGCATGCTCCAATTTTGTCACGCGAGAGCGTCGGAGCAGGAGGGATGGTTCCCAAGATGCGGAGACGAAGCCGTGCAGGTCTGGTAAGTCTCTTTACTCAGTGTTGTAACAGACAGAGCAGTTCTCAAACATAAAGCTTCGGTGCATAAAAGGAAGCACCGTGGCCAGGACGAAGACGACTAAACATAAAACTACCTGCGAGTCAGGCGAACTACTAAACTAGCAGGAGGGTAGGAAACAGACAAAACGGGGACTCAGGCGACAAAGGTGTGGCATGGGCACCAGACATGGAAAAATAATCCAGTAACCTCTAGCAGCAGTCACAGGTATAAAAAGGAGGGGGAGCCGGATTGGAAACAGGTGCGACTGATGCAGAAGAACCACCTGACTCACGGCTGGCCAATGTCTGCAGAGGGTACACAAGACAGAGCAGTGAGTGGAAGATAAGACCAACCCGCCTATGTCACAGAGGAGTGTGACAAATTTGTCTCTTTTGTGTGGAGCCGAGCTTTTCTGCATACTGCGACGAAGGATGACATCGACTCCTGCCAGCGTATCTCATTGTCATTGTCACACCACCTTTATTCACCACGACATTGCTGCTGACTCGTCCGGGAGCAGATATAGAAGCACACACACCCTTTGAGTCCTGATCTTTGTCGCTCAAGAGCAAACTTCCTCATCCACAACATTTCCGCTGCATTAATCTGCACTCCGTCTGCTGTTTACACTGACACCCACAAATGAGTTCCCAGTTTATCATCACCGCTGCTGTGTGCGGCTGCATCTTTGTGGTCGTGCATAATTGCTGTGGTTCTGTGTTTGTGGTTCTGACACCAGAACTGCTGCACTCTTTAGTTCACCACTTTTGCAAATACAAGAATGTTACTGGTGGAGTGAAATAAGTGTATCACATCTTAAAGAGTGCAACTGTACACCACTGCAAAGTACAACCACAATTATTAAATGAATATTGCTGTGACAGCGCCAATCAAAACACAACACTCTTATTTTATGAACATTTTTCCCAGAGGAAATAATTTACATCCGATTACTGTATTCTCCAGACAATGAATCCCTCCAGATTATAAATCGCATTATTTAAAAAATGTGTCATGAAGAGGAAACAAACTCATACTGCATAAATTGCACTGCACAATAAGTCACACTCGTTTCAAAATTTCATCCATCTTCTAACGCTTATCCGATATCAGGTAGCGGGAACAGCAGCCTATGCAGTGAGCCCAGACTTCTCTCTCCTCGGCTACATTGTCCAGCTCATCCCAGCGAATCCCAAGGCATTCCCAGGCCAGTTGAAAGACATAATCTCTCCAAGGTGTTCTGGGTCTTCCCCAAGGCCTACTGGTCGGATTTGCACTGACACCTCTCCAGGGAGGTGTCCGGAAGGCATCCTGACCAGATGCCAGAGCCGCCTCATCTGGCTCCTCTGGAATGCGGAGGAGCAGCGGTTCTACTCCAGGTTTCTCCGGGATGATTGTGCTTTAGAGAAACAAGTAGTAATGTAAAAATAATTATAGTTGTAATATTATGAGGAAAAAAAACATTATTCTACTAGCATAAACTTTAATTATTCAAAAAGAGGACTTTATTATTGTTAAAGTTGTAATATTATGAGAAACACACAAAATAGCAAAGTGTTTTTTTTTTAATTAGGTTGCTAAAAAAGTTATATCTGTTATGAGAATAATTGGAATAAAGTCATATTTGACATTAAAATTTACAGGAAGAAATTTTAAGTAGTCTGAAAAAAATACTACAAGAATGGGGAAAACAGCTGTAATTTTACCTGAATGAAGTCAAACTAGAAAATTTCACATTTTTACAAGAATAAATGTGTAATAATACAGTATAAGGAAAAATAATGTAACTGTAGTAGCATAATGTTGAAATACTATAGAAAAAATGTGTTATTTTTTAAAAGACAGTATATGAAATAATGTCATAATATTATGAAATACAAATTTATAAATATTATTCAAGAAGCAAGTGGAATATATGGAAAAAACAATCTGCAAAAAATGAAAAAAGAGGCCAAAGTTTGTACTAATCATATGTTGTTTTTTTTCTTGAATAACATATAATGTCTTAGCATATCTACATCCGTTAGTTTACAAAATATCCTCTTGCATCCTTTCCACACATTCTTCCATTTTTTAGTATGTGACCTTTGGCGCAAAAAGTACATCCTTGAGCTACACAATAGCATTAAGAACATACCTGGGAGTCTGAATATGCTAAATTAACATTACAAGCCTTCAACAAGCAAATAACCAGAAAATAAGCAAGTTCACCGAGCTCTCAATCTGATCCACAACACTGATTCCACTGCATTCTTTATCCTCAGCGTCGCTAGCCTTGAGCACCCGCCTGCGGCTGTCTACAGCAGTGTTCAGTCCTTGGCGAATGTCAGTCAGTTTGAATTAATATTTTAAAAAATTATATTTTGATATGGGCCGCATGGTGGCTGAGTGGTTAGCACATTGGCCACACAGTCAGGAGATCTGGAAGACCTGGGTTCAAATCTCCGTTGGGCATCTCTGTGTGGAGTTTGCATGTTCTCCCCGTGCGTGTGTGGGTTTTCTCCGGGTACTCCGGTTTCCTCCCACATTCCAAAAACATGCATGTTAGGTTAATTGGTGACCCTAAATTGTCCATATGTATAAATGTGAGTGTGAATGGTTGTATGTCTGCCCTGCGATTGACTGGCGACCAGTCCAGGGTGTACCCCGCCTCTCGCCCAAAGTCTGCTGGGATAGGCTCCAGCATCGCCGCGACCCTAATGAGGATAAGCGGTATAGAAAATGGATGGATGGATGAATATTTTAATATATGAAGGAAGGACCAGGACCAGCCAAACTCCAAAAAAGAAGTACAGAATATACGAAAACCAAAGTTTGACTTTACGTACAGTACTTTATATGTAATGGAAGTGTATATACAATATACTGTATTATCCAATGTTGAGTTAGACTCGTTCTTTTTAACTAAGCCTAATCCAATTTTGTGAGAATTGCTACTGTCTGCAAAACTGGGGGGCTGCAGGAAAAAAATGTCACACATATTTTCTTCAATCGGATGTGTTTTTTTTGTTATAAGGCTCCAGCATACCCGCGACCCTAATGAGGATAAGCGGCATAGAAATGAATGAACGAATATATGCTGTACTTTCTTTTAGGTGAGTAGCTGCAGCTTCAGGGAAGATTCAGCAGCTTGAGAAAGAAAAAGAAAAGCATCTTTTTCAAGCACGTTAAGATACCTTCAGTTGTGTTTCAAAGGAAAATGTAATTTATTTTTAGTTCAGACAGTGTGAAAGTAAAAGTCTGGGCTGAGCCAATAACTCCAAATAATATGCTCCATAAAATCAGTTTTTTGGGGGAGTAAAGGAGGAGGACCCAATTGTATTATATTCTCTGAGCCAAGACGCACTGTGCCAATGCTTTGAAATCCATTTAAATGTTATGCAGCATTTACTGAAGCACCATTTTGGTTAGTTTTTCTGTGCAGGGAATCATACAATAGACAGTTTACGCTGAGCTCACACCTGTCATGGACTCTGCTCTGTTAATGCGGTCCATTTGGTGTGGGTCGATTCACTTTCAGTGCGAATGGAGTGACAATACAGACTGGCGTTAAAATGAAAGCAGAACACATAGAGAAATGAGAACTATATTACAGTAAAGAGCATGAGAACATGTATTGGAACCACTGTCTCCATGACTAAGTTTAGTCTGTCTGTGTGGGTGCGTGTTGCGCTATTAATATACATTTTAGAAGCATTTTGTGACCTCTCAGCTGGTAAAATCAACCCAGCAGAAAAAAACAAAACAAGTACATGTAGAGTATGTTTTAATGCTGTGTTTTTCTTATGTTTCTGTTATGGCTGAGCAGCTTTTCTTATAACTCAGCCTTAGTTTCACTTTGATGACAATGAGTTTGCACAGTAAACGCCAAGTAAACAAAGCAGTCTTAGAAAGTCTAATCAGCATGTTGCAGTTATTTAGATTTCTGAAAGAATTGGGAATTCGGGAATTTGGCCCATCATCCACAATCCACGATTTAAGCGACACATGTACATACGTATTTTTCTTTTGTAGATATAACTAAAAGTGCTCTTATTATGAAGGCCGAAAGTATGTTCCCCTCTTATTGTGCAAATGATAAACTTGCCTATCCATAGTCGTAGATCCCGTCCTTTATTTACGTTAAACCTCCACGTCAGCTAGCCTCCTGAAAGAATGGGTTACAATGGCATGAGACCCATTAGATTGCATTATTAGCTGCCTCATGCGAGCAGTTTTTCAATATTTAGTACAGATAAGAAAAAGACGCGTGTCTCACATAAGGATTGTAGATGATCGGCAAAAATTCAAAAAGTGCAGTTTTTAATATGGCCAAACTATTTCTCTGTATATTTATTTTGTGTTCATTTGTCCTATATTGACTTGCTAATGATGCCACACTATGTCCTTGTAGTCAAGACCTGAAAAACCTAAACCAAAACAGTGTTGAACCATGCAAAGCAACATGCAGATGACTTATGCATCAACTTTTCCTCAAAGGTGTTCAGTGAGATGTTTCATTAAAGCTCCTTTTTCGGACAATACTTACTACACTATAATGACTATGAAAATATGAATACTTTTGTTAATTATTAATAAAATCGCTGCTGAATTGGAGTCATACCAACTTCAATGGAAGTACTTCAAAGTCGTTGGTACTTATTACCAACAACAAAAACATAAATATAAATATAAAGCAGATCCGAGAAAGGCAAAATTATTAATCACAGTCATAAATAAAAGTCATAAACAAAGAAAAAAACTAGATGATGATGTTTTTAGAGCTATATATATACACATGCTTTCTCTGCATGGTCTTGTGCCAGATTAATTATTAAGGGGGGTTCAATATCAGCTGGGGAAACACGACATCAATAAATGATGCTGTCGATTCTTTAAGGTACAAGGATGGAAATGGCAGAAACAAAGAGTGGACTACACTATTCTGTTGACTAACGCAGATACGGTGTAAGAAAGAATTGTTACACCAGGGCTCCCCCTGTAGTGTGGAGTGTAAATTACCGTTTAGCCACTGTGATGAATACAATTTGATATCATAAAAAAGTACAGCCATGGTTAGATGTCAATGTATGAAAAACTGCAGAACTTGTGAAGTGTCCTGGCTGGTACACTGGTCATTATTATTGGCTGTGGAAAAAAAATACTTTCATAACTGAGTGAATTGCTCAAGGGCACCTCAATTTGGTATGCATGTGCTCGTTCAGTAGTAATTTTATACAATGATGAGACAGGGTAATATTTATAAACTAAAATATTTAGAAACTCTGTGTATTTACCTCCAAAATTGTATTACATATTTATGTGCGGGCATTTTTTTATTTGGGAGCTTGCTGGTGTGGAATTGTACACGAGGAACTGGGCGCAACCTCTCCCGGCAATATAATCACTCAATGTTCATTCAACTCATCAATGTGTGGAAATGAATGCAGTGGGAATGTTTTGAACTCAATTGACGCTGCATGAAAAATGTCCGTATTACAGTGTGTTTGCCATGCTGAGCATTACACATAATACAATAAAACATTACAGTATATGTATATACGGTAATAAGTAAGGTAATTTTAGTATCCATCGGCAGCCATCATAATGTCTGCATCATAATTTGTTCCAGGAGGCTGTTTGACCGTCTATTTGTTTGGTTTTCAAATGAATTTTCCTTTCACTATTATGTCACTTTTAAATATTATTTAAATGTTTTCATTAATGTTTTAGTACAGTAGTATATTTTTTATTGCGGTTAATTGGTTCCAGAATTGGTTCCAGTATTTATTTACAATTACAAATTAAACAGCATAAAAATTGTCACAAATTGTCATAGTAGTTACACACACACACACAAGCAGTTTCAGAGATGACCAACAGGCATGTTGTCGTTGGCTATACAGTAATTCCGAGTTCCCACAAAAGCTTGTTGTTGAGGCTTTCAAGTTTTCTCACCAAAAATTGCAGTAACACATTTAGTCAGTCAGCACGGTCTGTGAGAGGTGCCAGAAAGTGGAACTCAATACCAGATGATATTAAATGATTAATAACATATAAAGCTTTCGCTAAACATTTGAAACAATGGTTTGTCAATACCTACACTTGTCAGCATTAAAAGTCTGAACCTGTCTATTGTATAACTCAAGGGGCTCTAATTTTGTAGACCAGGTGCAGACGAGGCGCACCTTCACCTCTCCTCGCCTGCGCTTCGCCAATGGGACGTGTTATGGGCGCATTTTGCAATTTCATGCCAGGCACAGCCTGGCGTAAGTACGCCTCCGTCCCTCCTAACGGCACAAGTGGCAAAGAGGGAGGAGAGAAGGTGTGACTGAGTTTACACATCCGGTTCAAATCTTCACCAATCAAATGAGCTCCTCTCCTCACCTGTAAATACGCCGCTGGCGAAGCGAATGGCAAGTTTCATTGAATATAGAAGAAGACAGCGGAAGACAGCCGAACTTCTCTCAGACGGAAAGTGTTTGGTCCGGGAGGTCTAAGCTCACAGTGCCCGAATATATAATATATATGGTCACGCGAGCAGACCTTCACGGGCTGATGATGCAAAAGTGGCCTGGGGGGAAATTACAAGTATAGTAAATCAGGTTTGCCCTGACGTACTGAGAACCTTTGCCCAGTGTAAAAAGCGGTTCAATGATGTCATAAGAAGGGCAAAACAAAAACTATCAGAGCACCCGAGGCACACGGTGGCAGCCCCTCAACCAATGTGATGAGCTCGGCATAGGGGCCATTGCATCCTTCACCCTCTCAGCTGTCCGTATTGAGGGTTTTGGTGGGGTTGAGGTTGGTATTACAGGTCAGATAAGCATTTTTCTCCACTAATAAAGACATTCATATATTTGAACCCGTGTAATATGAATAAACAAAAACTATACATAACGAGGATGAAATTCGAAAGCAATTGAGCGTTAAAGACGCATTGCCAAACGCGAGGTCTGGTCTTTGTCACTTGTGTTTGCATGTAAGATGAACTTGTATTACCAAATCAGTAATGAACATTTTTGCTACGCCACGCTGCGCCACCCATGAAATTAGAACCCAAGACCTCATCTTAGTTCTTGTATTGTTATTTCTTTTTACTTTTTTATTGTTGTTTTTTTACATTTCTCTGATGTCCTTACTGTATGTATTTTGTGTCTGTCCTGTTGTACTGAATTTTGCTGCCTTTTTAACATCATGGCCTGGGGACTACAGATGAAAAATAGCCTTTGGCTAAGTCTGGCTTTTTTAAACTCATGCTGTAGTGCATGCTTTATGAAATTTCATTGTTCCTTACAAACTAAAACTAAAAGGAAGGAAACTAACACCTAGTGACCATTGTAGAATACTTAGTCTTAGAACACAGAGTCTTCTAAATGCCTTATAATAGTGTTTGAGTTGGTTTCGCCCTTTTTAGGCTTGAAAATACCTAATTTAGGCAAACATACTTTAAAATGCATATTTTTTGACAATTAATAGCCTGTGTTCAAACATTGGTTGCCTACAGCCACAGTTGCTAAAGCCAGTGTTTGTGTTCATTAAAGCTCTCTGTGAATATTAGCTTTTGTAGACCGTGCACCTGGCGGTTATGGGAGATTCAGCAGTTAACTTTATAGAGGTGTTAATTGGAGCACTTATGGTATATTACAGCATCAGCTGAGACCAGTGGCTCTCAAATAGTGGGGAGGGCCTCCAAGTGGGGGTGCGGTGAAATGTCAGGGTAGGGCATGAGAGGCAGGTAGGACTTTCAATACTATTGCAGACCTGCCGACATTTATGAATTTGCCTTACTCAGCATGCACTGTGACTCTTGAGTATGCTTTTATGCTGTACCCGCTCTCCATTTTGTTGCATTTTTCTGGTTTGAGGTTGGAGTTCAGTCTGTACGGTACAGATAAATAAATAGATATTATCGGTTTCTAAAAAGCATTTAAAATCAAAGGGGGTGGTGTTGCAAAAGTATTTCTATCCTCCAGTGGGGGCATGACAGAAAAAGACTAACACTACTAATGTACATTTGTACACCATTATGGCCCACCATTATACTATTAGCATTGGCGTTGGAGTCTCTCTCATTGTCATTGAATTGTCTCTCATCATACCACACATCCCTCTACCATCTTCCTCACTCTCTCTCAAACCAACCAACCACACTGAGTCTTGGTTTCTCTCTTAGACAGCATTTTTTTTATTGCCTCCCTATTGATGAATAAAATGGAATTCACTTTCTAGCTCTGCTGTTGCTTGGCATCCTTCACAATATCTTTACTCGTCCCACTGTTCTTGTTCTGTTTACTTTCGCCTCAGTTATTTCTGTTCTGTCTGTCAGCATTGTTCCCTCGTGCTACGATGTCCCCAAATCACTTTTTACTTGGCTGGGAGTAAAATGGCAGCACTCTACTTGCTGCTTCCTACCTGCCAGACCGTTTTTGTGCGTTCAAGTGAAGACACACTGACTCATCCTATCCTAACAGATGCATTTTCACCGTTGTATTGGTTTTGGGAAACATACACTGCCAATTTGACAGACATCTTCATCTGAGGTCACTTAGAAAATCCAAATAAAGGACACGGTGCTGACAAGTTGAAGAAAATCCCAGTCAGTTTTTCCATTAATTATTGCCCACCGCTGATAAAACTGCTGCTTTGGTGACATCCATAATATATATTAACATGCTTGTTTTGCTATTACGACATCTGAGCCACAGTGCTGTTAGGTTCACATTTTTTTTGGACAATCCATCTGAAGTGATTCCATTTCAGTCATTGCCATTTCAGTATAGTAGTGACGTAACGCATAATTAGCCTTAATTTGCAGTACTATCACTTCTCCAAAACGAGCCTTTCTTAAGAAAGTCTCCCAATGGGTTGACTAAATGGTGCCAAAAATCTGGAACACACCTCCCGTCATGAGAGGTTTTGTTCTATAATTGGTAATGTAATTTTCTTCCTCACTTCCATTTAAAAATATACACGACTTTTTAAAGTGGAGGATGGGCACCATCTTCTTCTTCTTTTTTTCCTTTCAGCTTATCCCTTCAGGGGTCGCCACAGCGAATCAACTGCCTCCATCTAACTCTGTCTTCTGTATCCTCTTCTCTTGCGCCAACTACCTTCATGTCCTCTTTCACTACAAACCTCCTCTTTGGTCTTCCTCTAGGCCTCCTGCCTGGCAATTCAAAACTCAGCATCCTTCTACCAACATATTCACTATCTCTCCTCTAGACATGTCCCAACCATCTCAATCTGGCCTCTCTGACTTTATCTCCAAAACCTCTAACATGTGCTGTCCTCTGATGTGCTCATTCCTGATCTTGTCCATCCTGGTCACACCCAAAGAGAACCTCAGCATCTTCATCTCTGGACCTCCAGCTCTGCCTCTTGTCTTTTCCTCAGCTGCACTGTCTCTAAACCAAACAACATCGCTGGTCTCACCACAGTTTTGTACACCTTTCCTTTCATTTTAGCTGAAACTCTTCTATCACACATCACACCCGACCCTTTTCTCCACCCATTCCAGCCTGCCTGCACACGCTTTTTCACCTCTTTTCCACACTCTCCATTGCTGTGGACTGTTGACCCTAAGTACTTAAAATCCTCCATCTTCTTTATCTCTTCTCCCTGTAACCTCAATCTTCCACTTGGGTCCCTCTCATTTACACGCATGTACTCCGTCTTGCTGCAGCTGACCTTCATTCCTCTCCTTTCCAAGGCAAACCTCCACCCCTCAAGTTTCTCCTCTACCTCTTCCCTGCTCTCACTACATATCACAATGTCATCTGCAAACATCATAGTCCTTGGAGATTCCTGTCTAACCTCGTCCGCCAGCCTGTCCATCACCATAGCANCCTCTCCTTTCCAGGGCAAACCTCCACCCCTCAAGCTTCTCCTCCACCTGTTCCCTGCTCTCACTACATATCACAATGTCATCTGCAAACATCATAGTCCATGGAGATTCCTGTCTAACCTCATCCGTCAGCCTGTCCATCACCATAGCAAACAAGAAGCGGCTCAGAGCTGATCCCTGATGGAGTCCCACTGGAGGACGGGCACCATATTGACTTGAATTTAAGACAACGAAAATACTATACGACAATCTTTTAGTGACATATTACGTCTCTGATTGGCACCGAGAAACATTGGTATTAATAGCACTGGCTGCAGGCAACCTCCTGATGTAGTTTTGTTATTAACTTCACAGTGACAGGAAGAGAAACTCTGACTCGCTTCGGGAAAAGTTCTTTGACGCCACCAACTGGAAATAGAAATCTGTAGACCCTGTTTATAAGACGTCTTTTTTAGACTTTTACGGAAAAAAATTAAAACTCATTATCCATGTTATCGACATTATTGATTTTGGTCTTGAAGCATCCATCCAATTTCTATGCCACTTCTGCTCACTAGAGTTGCGGGGCTATGCTGGAGCCTATCCCAGCTAACTTCAGCAAGCCAATTGCAGTGTTTTGAAGCAGTTGAGGAAAATGAGGTGTACTACTTCTCCAACCAGCAGACATGCCGTTGATTTAATCTTGCATAGGTTTTTCATAAACAGCATGACTCCACTCCTGTAGGCGGAATTCACCTTCACTGGGATACAATCAGTAGTTCAGAACATTCCGAAATAGATTCTCCCTTTCTAGTAAAAATAATGCATGATGTGCTATACAAGACACAACCTTGTCTTGTCATGTAATAAAAGACATTTTCAAAACGGCACCTTGACACCTGGCACCCACTAGAGCAATTTCCCGCAGGTTTTTGTGCCACCAGCCCTTGATCTTCGACACCGCAAACACAGCTCTGCACAGTGAGAAGAGTTCAACAACCGATACTGTCACCCTGACCGACCACACAGTGGGTCAAACGTGTTACTGATCACGGCTCATGATGGAGGCAGACGCCCTGCATTTGCTGGCTTGTATCCCTAAAAAGCGTTTAAGGAGGACAATC
Source organism: Oostethus manadensis (assembly GCA_024372805.1). Classification (NCBI taxonomy): domain Eukaryota; kingdom Metazoa; phylum Chordata; class Actinopteri; order Syngnathiformes; family Syngnathidae; genus Oostethus; species Oostethus manadensis. The sequence continues at coordinate 1,037,731 of QODF01000118.1, read as the reverse complement.
AGCCATCCTAAGACACGATCCTTTTTTATCATCCATCCTTAAACTGGTACGCACACTCCCACAGATGATATCACACACAATGTAGTGTTTCCTTTGTACAAACTCTACTTCACTATCATTCCTCATTTCCTCAGAGGTTTTATGAATGCAAAGCAGAGATGGTGTTTCCTTTCCTAAAGCCAATCTGATCCAGTACCAAGATCGGGTTCTAATACCAGCGTAATTCTCATACTACCTGCTGAGTTTTCCAATCCATGTACCACGTCTGTGGTTTAATGTTGTTAGCAAACGTAGCTAGAAGAATATCAGCAAAAGTAGCCAAGAATATCAGTGAATGTAGCTGTCTCCACCGATGCACTTCATCCATCCTCCTCACGTGCTCTGCCTTAGTTAGGGGTGTCACGAGACAATACATAAGAAGAGACAATACACTGCATTTGGTCAACAAGACGACAAGAGACAAGATTTTCCCATTACTTTTAAGAAAGGTACAATAAAAAAATATTTAATATATATTGCAACTTACTGACTTAATTTCTGCTACATTACGCTGCATTGTTCTTCACTAGGCCCTGCCTCCCCCCACCGAGACAAAGAGACTGTTTCACTGACAAAAGGGCTCACTCTGTTCATGCCGTTGTTCAGGTGCTAAAAACGAATGCACAGAGTATAACCTCTTCCTGCCTATTTGGAGTTCATTTTTGTTTATTTTGTGGTTAATTTTTTCATTTATTTGTGTCTCAGCCCTAGTCCTCACCAGACAAATCTTGTCATGTTTTAACCTCATATAGGCAAAGAACTATTCACACATTCACATTCACACCTATGGACAATTTGCAGTTTTAACCTACTATGCATCTTTTGGGGATTTGGGGAGGAAGCACACAGATAAAACCCATGCAAGCACAGGAATAACATGCAAACTCCCCTCAGAGACATGCCAACGAAGATTCAAACCCCGTCTCTTGACTGTGGGGCTGACATTCTAACCTCTAAGCCACTGTGCGGCAACTGCCCCTCCAATGTATTTATAAAAAGTACAAATGCAATTTTAATCTTCATAAGTGAAATCTACTCCAATAGCGCCCGAAGGCAAACAGCAGCCAGTGACATTAATAATACTGCAGCAACATTCAAACACAGCAGCTGAGACAATTAGATGTAGAGATGCACAAAGCCCCTGAGAGGACGAGCGGAAACCCTTTTTTATTCCTGTCACACAGACACACTACACAAGACTCTCCTCACACACAATCCTCAGTGATGAAAAGCATTTTATACAAAAGCTCTTAAGTGAAAGCAGATCAAATATAGAAAATTCTAAACTCGCATAAACACTTGATCCCTTGCAGGGGTTACGTTCCAGAACCACCAGCGATTGGGGTAAATCCGTGAGTATTTGAAGCACTCAGAAAAATGTCTATTTTTGAGACACAGCTCGCTTTCCCTCACCCTCCAAACCTTCCTGCTGGCTTGACGTTGACGTTCTCCTGCAATTTTGGATCAATATTTGCAGTAAGAGTGACTGTCATAATTGTTTGATTAATGATAATGTAAAATGATTTCTGAACAAATGGAAGTTAAATCGCTATAATTAGGCTTCACTTTTGCGTCTCACAGCAGTGGCACGTATGGTGCGTTCAAAGACGACCAAACTACTGTATGTGCAAAGTTTTTAAACAGTGGTAAATCTATGTCGTAAATTGTATTATTTGGTGTTTTGCTTCGGTATATGATGTGCTGTTAGATACTGTAAAGTACTGTAAAAATGCCACTTTATTCTAATTGGCATTTTTATTTTATAATGTAAAATTGATATCTACGTCAACAAACTGTAGAATCGACTCATATCAAATCAAATTGTATCAATTGTACACTGCATCAAATCGTTGGGTTTTTCAAATATATTGTTTTTGAATCACATTGTAACCTGTGTATATAGATTGAAATCAAATTGTCTACCACAAAGAGATTTACATCCCTGCTAACTACTGGCCTGATTTGTAGCTCAACTTCCCATCGCTGACGCCATGTTGTTGCAGTTGACACTGACTCACCGGCGCCTCTGCTGGTTGCAGCCAAGTGGTGCAGTCAATTCTGCCTCAGTTGCTGCAAAACAACATTCATCCATGCATCTTTCCATTTTCTCATAAACGAAGTATTCCACACAGTGAACCACATTCTTAATGATCACTCAGTCAATTATTATGCTCGTTTGTACTTTTTAGTACTTTCAGTCATTATATTTGCTACTTGAAGCGTAGTTAAAGTTTATGTTTGATGGGCTCACTCGTTTTAAAGTTTGACCTAGAAAACACAGCACATTATTATAATGAATAAGCGGGAGTTTTCCGTAGTAGAGCAGAAAAGAGAGAAAAGACAGTGTTCAAGCATTTGTGCAACATCAGTACTTAAGTCACTGACTAATTAATGAGCTGACTCATTTATATACAGTACGTGACTGAGGAGAGCGCCCCAGTGGTGCGCTGGGAAGGAGCTTTTGTAATGGCATCAGTTAGAAACTGTTGTTTTGGAAAACATAGTCGTTATTATCAGTTTACCTATTGTTGACTATTAAATCCATGCATTCAATGTTTCTTTATAAATTTTACATGTACGTTGAAGTGTATCTGCATTATCCCACATTCCAAAAACATGCATGTTAGGTTAATTGGCTACCTGATTGTCCATAGGTATGTAGGAATGTTTGTTTGTCTATATGTGCCCTGTGATTGACTGGCGACCAGTCCAGAGTGTACCCCGCCTCTCGCCCAATGCCAGCTGGGATAGGCTCCAGCATCCCCGTGACCCTAATGAAGATAAGCGCCATAGAAAATGAATGAATGAATAATGAAGAAGTTAAACCGATTTGACTGGATATCCGGTTTGAGGATATGATGGTTCAGATTCACCGGTAGATTACTCCTCTATCGATAGTAATCAGCTATAAATCTTTAGTTGAATTGATTGCGGCAATATGCAGTCTTATAAACATAATTGACGCGTGATTGTTGTGCATGCTCCATAACTTGCCATGCCTACAGCCAAGCTGGCTAGCTGAGGGCACCACCTGCTGTGGCTGAGGAAGATGCATTGTGGGCTGACACACTCTCTGAAAAGCCCCTTTGGAGCTACGGGTGTCAGGAGAACCAGGGTAGCCTGTAGAGCGGGGTGTGCTACCGGTGGCACACGCAGAGTTACCAGGCGATTGAACGCCACAGTTTGGAACATCCATCCATCCATCCATTTTCCTCCGCTTATCCGGGTCCGGGTAGCAGCTTCAGTAGGAAAGTCCAGACTTCCCGGTCCCCAGGGACCTCTTCCAGCTACACCGGGAGGACACCAAGGCGTTCCCAGGCCAGCGTATCCTAGGTCTTCCCGGGGGCCTTCTCCCGACTGGGCATGCCCGAAACACCTCACCAGGGAGGCGCCCGGGAGGCATCCGGACTAGATGCCCGAGCCACCTCAACTGGCTCCTCTCGATGTGAAGGAGGAGCGGCTCTACTCTGAGCTCCTCCCAGATGGCCGAGCTCCTCACCCTATCTCTTAGGGTGAGTCCAGCCACCCTAGGAAGGAAACTCATTTCCGCCGCTTGTATTCGCGATCTCATTCTTTCAGTCATGACCCATAACTCATGACCATAGGTGAGGGTGGGAAC